>JAUZST010048640.1:0-30000 GCA_034779995.1 Parotocinclus haroldoi | reverse complement strand
GACGTTTTTTTTTTCCAGCCACTGTCCCATTTTCTACCTAGATTTGCCTTCATGCAAAGCTGCTTTGTGACCCTATTTAAATACTGTCGCCTTAAGATGCTTGTTCTTCAAACGTATTAAATGTAAACAGTCCTGGTTGTCTTTAATCTCTTGAAGATAAACTGAACACCGCAGGTCTGCACACCGAACGCTACCTTGGTATGTAGGTCGAGGTGAAGGACATGGACATGTGTTAGGTGCTACACGGTTAAATGCAGGATTTGGGACGTTCCTCGCGTCTTTATGTAGGTGTTCACCTGAGACGTAGATTTAATGGGATATGGGTCACACTGCTCTGTCCTCTTACATGCCGTGATAGGATGTGCTGACCCCATTTCCTGGCCTACTCCACTCACTTCCTGCTGTGCAGGCTGTCCCGTCTAGGCTGCCTTTCGTGCCCAGATGGGTCGGTTGGCTCTTGGGTGGCTGGCTGTTCCGGGAAACACGGAAAAGATACCCAGGTCGTAGCATAGCACTATTTCACCCTGTCACTGCTGATTTATGTGAATCTGTGGCTGAGTGTGTGTGTGAGAGAGAGAGAGAGAGAGAATGAAGGAACGAGTGTGTATGTGACACAGAGGGAGAGATGGCGAGTCTGGTACCTGATATGCCACGTTTGCTGTGGTAGTGCGTTACTTTTCTTTCACAGCTTTATATTCTGGGGACATTTCATTAGGGGATAATATATTTTGAAGTATCCCCTAATTTTTGGGAGCAGTATAGATAGAGGATGTGTATAACGTTATTTTAAATGTCCGCGAATCTAAATTAAATATTTTCCAGTCGTTTATTTGAAGAGAAGTAATATTGCAGCAAAGCAATTTTTGCTTAGGAAATGAAAACTCGCAAATAACATAAGATAATTAAGTAACTTAAGAAATGTGTGACAGCTAAGAGATGTGGGTCTGGGCTAGGCCGATAGTGACTGCCTAGCAAAAAAACTACTTTTAAAGAGTAAAAACATACTTTACACATGTAACGTTTGCTGTTAGAATCACCTGGTCGACATTTGTGCTGAGAACTGCAAGAACTGCTCACTTAGTAGAACATCTACTACTGATTTGAGCAAAGTTCCAAGAACTAAACCAGTTTCAAGGGTGCGATGTGCCCAGCGGTGGGGACGTAAGCATTTTCCTACATGCTGGCTGACAATGATGGACTGGTACCAAACTACAATTGTTTTAGACTTGATGAGCTCCAGAGGAAGATGTCCGATGTAAAAGCTGTAAAAACAGGCCAGCTGAGATTGTAACAAGGCCACAGCTTTCTGCATGATGCATCGGATTTGGGCAGAATTCAAAAAGCAGCAGTCTTGTGATCATCTTTCACTGTATAACCAAAATATAAATGCCCAGGATGTAATACAAACATGAATAAACATACCTCACTGGCTGCACACAGGCAAAAAGGAACGAGTCCAATTAAAGAAACGTTCATTTCCAGCACAGGCATGGCAATTTAGAACAGTGCTACTAGTAGGAAGTTACAGCTGTCACATGATCTGCGCTCTACGCTTCTAGGTAAATGTAGGTGAAGCTCGCATGGCTCTTTTTGCATTCAACAAGAAAACTTAAATAGTTCCAGTAATGGTAGGTTGGATGTCTGTGTTTGCATTTTCCATTTTCACCATGAAGTCACTGCTTTGTGTACTACTATATGTAGCTGTTAGCGCTTTTAGCCTGAAACAGAACATTGCCCATAAGAGAAGCACACACACACACGCACACACATGTCACACACAGTATGTGCTAAGAGGCCACATTGCTTTTTTATCCCTCTCTTAATCTGTACATCCGGAGAGCACTTACAGGATGGATGGATCACTGAAAAAAAGGTCCGAGCAAGTTGCTTATAGGTTACTGCAATTCAAAACAGGTTAGTGTTTTGGATTGTAGGGTAGTGTTTTGGATTGTAGGTTAGTGTTTTGGATTGTAGGTTAGTGTTTTGAATAACAGGTTAGTGTTTTCAATATCAGGTTAGTTTTGTGGATTGTATGTTAGTGTTTTGGATAACAGGTTAGTGTTGTGGATAACCAGTTAGTGTTTTTGATAACAGGTTAGTGTTTTGAATAGCAGTTTTATGCATAAAAGGTTAGTTTTTTTGATTGTATGTTAGTGTTTGAATTGTATGTTAGTGTTTTGGGTTGTATGTTAGTGTTTTGGGTTGTATGTTAGTGTTTTGGGTTGTATGTTAGTGTTTTGGATTGTATGTTAGTGTTTTGAATAACAGGTTAGTGTTTTGGATTGGATGTTAGTGTTTTGGATAACAGGTTAGTGTTTTGAATAACAGGTTAGTGTTTTGAATAACAGGTTAGTGTTTTGGATTGCATGTTAGTGTTTTGGATTGTATGTTAGTGTTTTGAATAACAGGTTAGTGTTTTGGATTGTATGTTAGTGTTTTGAATAACAGGTTAGTGTTTTGAATAACAGGTTAGTGTTTTGGATTGCATGTTAGTGTTTTGAATAACAGGTTAGTGTTTTGGATTGTATGTTAGTATTTTGGATAACAGGTTAGTGTTTTGGATTGTATGTTAGTGTTTTGAATAACAGGTTAGTGTTTTGGATTGTATGTTAGTATTTTGGTAAACAGGTTAGTGTTTTTCAGTACGAACAGCCCTGGTAATGTTGCAAGGTTTACACTGGGTATATTAGCTAAATTGATCTTCCATGGATTTATGTTCACACTCCACCAGTTCCCTATAAACCACTCTTAAATTCGTGGGTAAATGTGCTTGTGTAAAATGGAGGCCAAACAGAGGCCATGATGTCTTGAATGGCCCAAAACGATAAGGTCATGAGGCAAGAAGGTTCTGATGTTAAATAACTAGAGATTATTGACAATACTGAAGTGTTGACCTGAGTAGAACTAGCAGAACTAACCGACTCTGCCTCTGAAAAGATTTTCCCCTCTTCTGCAGCCTTGAATCGCAAACAAATGTCACTGTGACAAGTTGCTCAGTTTGATGCAATTTCCTTTCTCCATTTTTCTCCATTATGCCTACCCTCCTCATTTGTGTTACTCTATAAGCACGATACACATTATTACTAAACGGTTTGATTTTTTAAGCACCAGGACCTGGAAAATGTCAACAGGAAAAACAGTACCACCCTGATGCAGGCTGTGTTCCAATAGCAGCACATGCCTGGAGTTTATTCTGCTTATATAGGGGTAACATGTCATAACTGTTCAGTTCGTCTGACTGTAGGACGTGGTCCCACTGAAAGGCTGGCTAATTGTGGCTGCTCATTTTTGACCAGATGAGCGTTACAACATAAATTATATATTTGATTACTTCTGCTGCTAGGCACTCCGTCACCCCTGTAAAGGTTTATAAGATTATAAGAAAGTTGACATGATGTAAGCCATGTGAATTTTGCTTATATGGCACTAAAACGTGGTGCATCACCTCTGTCACATGTAGGCTCAATAAATCCTCAGCTTCACTGTTGGTCCATTTGTCTGTGCTTTTTATACAGCTACTGAACTACAAGCATATTGAAAAGGCTCAATACAGGCACTGGACCAGTCACTGTACGCTTGCATCACTACTTCTAGACAAGCCACCGCTTACTTACATCACTCAGGGTTCCTGTGCACTGAAAAAAGACTCTGCCTTGAAATGGGAGACAAAAAAATCCCTATACAGAGCGTTCTAAGAACTACAGTTGTCCCAAATCCTGAGTGTGAACGTGACAAAGGAGGCACACATCTAAGAACTATGAAAAGTCCCTTTTTGTGCAAAACCGTAGTGTCAGGTAGATTTTTTAAACTCCAGCTTCAAGGTCTTTTCTCAAGAGTCTATTCTAACTGCATATCAACCCCGTAGTGAACGGCTCAGATGCAAGTGCCACGTTGAGGGCAATCACCATTTTTTAAAAATATACTTTTACAGTGCAATCTACATAAACAACAGATCTTCATGCTAAAAAATTGAAAAGGTGAACTGAGAATGAAGTCCAGGCTTTACTTTTTATATGAGGCGGAGGAGGAACAACATGGCTTTTATCACTTCAGCATTCCTACAGTGCAAACCAAAAGTTCCCTAGAACGATTGTAGTTCTCAGGGGATCTCCGCTGGGGGCATTTCCTCCCGAACGAAAGAACAAATTTCAGATTTGTGGGAGACATGGTATCTACAAAACATTGTGTGATTTTTACAGTTTTTACAGACTGGTCAATATTTGCAAATTCCTTTAAGCCCTGGATACTAGGCAGAAGGCAGACCCCCACTAAATAATTACAGCCATAAAGCGTTTCTTGATCTCGGACCTCCGTCATGACTGGAGATCAAACTAAACCTATAAGCAGCAGCATTATATTTGATTGTTGAGTTAGAGGAAGAGCTTCGTAATTAATTAAGCGAGAGCTTTGGAGAGACAGCAATCAATTGTAATTGGCACTCTCAGCAAGAACCCTCTCCAAGATTAGATCAGTTGTTTGGGTGCGTCGTGAAGCGTGGCTGGAAGGAGACTACGAAAGCGTTTTTTTTCCCCCGTATCTTGTTAGTGCTGGTGTTAGGGCGAGAGATGAAAGCTTTGCTGCGTGTAGCTCTATGTCACTGTCAGCTTTTGTCCATGTAGCATGAGCCTCAAACGCTCTCGGTTTGGGGACGACTAGAGCTTTGTACTAAATTTATAATAGAACATGCCTTAATGCTTGGTTATTTTGATACACTGTTGAGTTAAAAAGGATGTGCGCTAAATATTTTAAAGTCTTTTCCTATGGTGTCCCTCTGCCTTCTTTTTGTTGCCCTCTCCCTCTTTGGGAAGCACCTCCCAATCTTTTGCAGCCACAGGCCTAATTAAGGCTTCTTTTTTGGCCTCAGTATGTGGATCACCAAACCAGTTCACATCTCTCGTGGAATAAAGAGGACTTCAGAAAAAAAAAGAGTTTAGCAAGAACAAGTGGAGACCCAAAGATCTGAACAAACTTCAAATGCTGTCAGTTCTCATGTCATAAAATATCCCTTAATTATTCACTGATTAGTATTCATCGAAAAAGGACTTCTTAATTTTTAGGCTACTGTTCCATCAAACAGTATAGCACAGCGTGGGTACAACAAATCAAGGTACAAACAAGCTTTTTATACCTTATTTTTTCATTAGATTTAAACCGTGCCGTGGTTCCTGTGCACCTTAGGTCTTCTATAGAGCACGCGAACTGTTAATAAAAAGAGCAAATATACCAATAGTACTTTTTATTGATACATTTCAAATATATAGTCCAGTGCAAAAGTCTTAGGCCACCATTAGAGTAGATATACCATTGCTTTTGCAATAATAATGACCATATATAATTGTTTCCCAGTGTCATTGTTAGAACAAATTCAGAAAATGCAAGAAATTTGTTTGCAGTATTAAAAAGACATTTGTTTGCGACTTCATAAGGATGCCAAGTTGACTCTTCTGTAGTAAAAAAATAAGCTTGATTAGGAATTGTCTTTTCGGCAGGGCAGCGGCTAAGAAACCACTTTTATGAAAGCGGAAAGGGTGAAAAGGCCAAGATAAGCTAAAGCCCACAAAAATTGGAATGAAAATCAGTAGAAAAGAGGATTATGACCCCCTTTTCGCCTGTGAATAACCACATATGTGTTAGACCCACAAAAGAAACATTTAAAACATTTTAAAGACACACTGTACTAAACATGAAAGCACGCATTCTTAGGCGTCCCCAAATGGAGGCCAAACCACGTCTTTATTGCAGGTCTTTGGTTTTGCTTTAGTCATTGAACTATCTCCAAGTTAAAGTTTCATCTGTTACTCTGATTTTATGATTATAAGGAATTAATCTCTTTACTTGAACGCATCAATTACCTTCCACCGATGCACACTCACTCGCTCCGTTCCCAGGTTTTATATGAAGTCGTTCATTATAACAGGTTAGTGGTTTTATAGCGGAGATTGGGATTACAATTCTATTAATACTATTATGTCATACATTATGTAATGAACCATTTGCATTTGTAATGAACACACCTGAAAACGTTTAATAAGCTTAATATTGGCAATAAATAATCAGCAGAGATTGAAAAACTTCTGTCCACATCGCTGCCTTGTTACATCACAAGAAAAAACTTTACCCAGAAGTAAGGGTCAAACTTAGGTCACTGGAACATGCAGCACCAACACTACCTTCTACATTTCTTCATATAGCTTACTGACCTTCCTTGGGATCCTCATTCGGCTCAGGATAATCCTGGCTGAAATGGAATGTTCTCCTAAATTGGTTTGCATAACTATAAATAGTATGGCCTTGTGGTGCAGAAGTAGCCTAGAGGGTAGGTCCTGGACTATGGACCAGCTGGTCTAAGGTTCAAATCGTAGCACTACCAAGTTGCCACAGTTTGGTCCTTGGGCAAGGCTTTAAATTAGCAGCTTCATTTACCCAAGACTTTTCTATCTGGTTGCATTGTTTGTTTTGTCAATTACATCATGCTTGCGAGCTGAGCAGAGGTGTGTTGCTTCAGATGTATTGTGTGTCTTGACCACAGCCCCTGAACTCTCATTCTCAAAGTGTTCAGTACATCTCAAATGCTTTTCAAACGCATGATGCTAAATTAAAGAGCTACAAATTGGAGTCCATTTAGGCAATAAATGACTTCCAGTATTTGATCTGTTAAGAGGGTAATAGAATTTGGCACATGCATCCATTGATCTGTGCGTATTTAGTTTAGTGCATGCAAATTGAAAGAACAGGACAGTGGAACAGGACTCGGCTTGTATCTGACAGGAAATGACCTTGTACCATTTGGTGATTAATGATGTGTGTAGCTTCTGAATTCTGGATCACAGTGGGAAACAAGGGCGCATGAAGGAGTCCTAGTTTGCTAACACCTTACGAAACATGACACGGAGTTGCTTTCTGATTTAGTGCAATGTACGCAGCTACAAAACGATCACAAGGGAGTTTGAGATCATTGAGATGAATCCTATAAGTTCTGCAGTCATTTCAGTTCATCTAGAGCACACAAAGGAGACTCGGCGCAACACTTTTTCAGGAACGTCTTCTTTCCCTGCCATACAGGCCGTCTTTATGTGAAGTTTGTGAGAATGACCAATCCCAGCCATACAGACTTGTAAGTCCTTCAAAGTTGTCATTGGACTCTTGGTAGCTCCCGTAATCAGTATCCTATTGGCTCAGTCATCCAGTTTGGAAGGACAACCCATTTTTGGAAAGGAGTTGTTGGTGCCGTATACTTTCCACTGAATGGTGCTCACAGGGATATTAAAAGCCTAACTTGTGCCACAACTTTATCACTGTTTGTTTGCTTGGCTTCTTTAACGTTGTTATCAGCATCAGCGACCATCTCAGCGACACACACAAGGTTATATCCATACACAAGTTCATCTCAAGACTAGTCATATATATATATATAATACATATATATAAACCAGTTAACATAACACGCATGTCTTTGGACTGTGGGAGGAAACCAGAGTGCCCAGAGTAAACCCACACAGACAAGGGGAGAATATGCAGACTCCACACAGAAATGACCCAGGCCACTCCAACCAGGGATTGAACCCAGGACCTTCTCGCTGTGAGGCAGCAGTGCTACCCCACTTGATCACTGAACTATTTTGAAATCTTCCAATCAGCTATTTTTAATTTACCATATTGTACTAGTAGGAGAATCCTCAGGGAACAGCCAGTTTTATTCTGTAATTAAAAGCACTATGATTAAGGTTTCGTTTGCGATCTGGATTGTGATTGGTTGTACCTGAGCAAATTTATAATGTTTTCTCTGAAGGGCTGGTCACTTATCCAAACCAGGTATTTTACTAATTTAAGTTCTAAATATTTATCAGAAATTCTTATTATTGTTATTTACATTTCCATGTATGAGTGTTATAATGCGCAAATACAGTTTGAAAATGGTAAGATATTATTTATTTTCATTTTCATGCTCCAATGTGACAACAGGCAAGAATTTCAACAGGGTCTGAGGATTTCTTATGGGCACTGTGTTTTATATATTTTTATACCAATCTTCCTCTGTTTGTTGTCTTCACAGATTCATTCAAGTATAGATCGACATAATCTGTGAGAAGACCATGGGGCTGTCCACCAAGAGCCAGTTGTCCAGTCCTTCAGGAAACCAGATAATATGACGACTCGGTTAGGTTTCATGTCATACCCACAGCTGTGACTGTCCAGAAAGGCTACCTATTTCTGCTTTCGTGCTATTTTAGCCACCAGAGACTTTTGAAAATTTCCAGCCCCTTTCGCATCCTGCTGTCCCTCATAATGAAGAGTAAGGTGTATAAACCTTCCTCTGCCTGCACTGCCCTCCTGCTCCTTCCTCATCTTCTTCTACTATTTTCAACACCAGACCTTGTCCATGGCGACTGCTGGCTCATTGAGGGGGATAAGGGCTATGTTTGGCTGGCCATCTGCAGTCAGAACCAGCCGCCATATGAGACGATCCCGCAGCATATCAACAACACAGTGCACGATTTACGGCTCAACGAGAACAAGCTCAAGGCTGTTTTCTTCTCCTCGTTGAGTCGCTTCACCAACCTGACAGACCTCAATTTAACCAAGAATGAGATTTCCTACATTGAGGATGGTGCCTTTGCTGGCCAGGCTAACCTACAGGTGTTGCAGCTGGGCTACAACAAACTCACCAACCTGACGGAGGGTATGTTAAGAGGATTGGGGCGTATGCAGTGCCTCTTTCTGCAGCACAACCTCATCGAAGTCATTGCCACCAATGCCTTCTGGGAGTGTCCCAGCCTCAGTAGTCTGGACCTGTCCTCAAACAAGCTGGCCCGATTAGATCCCTCCACGTTCACCGGTCTAGGAAGGCTTATGGTGTGCGAGCTGGCAGGGAACCCGTTTCACTGTGGCTGCGAGCTGTACAGTTTTCTAATTTGGCTGGAGGCCTTCAACAACGTCACACACACCTACGATCGGCTACAGTGCGAGACTCCCCGGGAACTTTTCGGGTATCCATTGCTGAGTCCAATTGGAGGGCCGAGCCGCAGCGCTCGTAACATCCTTTCTTCCATGTGCCGCGATGGTGTGTTTATTCCAGGCATGACTTCGTTGCCACCAGATTCTGACTCTTCGGGGATGGGGCCTGAAATGTTTGACCGCATCGGGCCGTACCATCAGCCCACGACCTCGTCATCCTCTGAGAATTCTTTTAGTCCCAGCATCACCGTGCAGCATGTGTCCATTTTGTCAGCGTCCTTGTTAGTGCAGATCCCCCGGCCTTACAGCAAGATGTATATCCTGGTGCAATACAACCAAAGCTTTGTTTCCGATGTGATGAACCTCAAAAATAAGAAGGAGTTAATAAAACTAAACAAGCTCTTGCCAAACACCAACTACACCTTTTGCGTGGCATCAATACGCACTTCCCAGCGTTTTAATCACACGTGCGTTTCCTTTTCTACTCGGACTCCCACCCAAGACGACATGCTGCCCAACCCTTCTACTACTACGCATTACATTATGACTATTGTAGGCTGCCTGTTCGGAATGCTGATCATTCTTGGCGTGGTGTATTACTGTTTGCGGAGGCGATGGAGGAAAGAGGAGAAAGAAAAATCAATCTGTGTCAAAAAGACTATCCTCGAGATGCGCTACGGACCTGAAGTTGCAGCAGCTGCTGTTAATGATCCGACAGCGGTGCAGAAACTTCATGAGCAGGCGCACCACCAGCATCACCATGGCAAGCTGTCTATGTCCTCCTCCAGCTCAAGCATGCTGGGTCATGGCTCAGTCAACACAGGTTCCTCACGTATGTCAACCATCCCTCAGGTCGAAAAGATGGCCACCGCCTTTTCCGAAGCCATGGCTGCAAAGGGCAACTACATGGATATCAGGACTTCTGGAGTATTAGATGAGAGAGGAAGAGATGGAATAAGGCAGCCGATTAGAGCAGAAGACCTCAGAGAGGAAGACGGAAGTGACTTGGGAGACGACTCGGATGACGACGACCGAGGTTCCGCATCAGAGATCTCGACTATTGCAATGGAAGTTGACAAAGTGAACCAGATTATTAATAACTGCATTGATGCGCTCAAGCTTGACTCTGTGGTAGCTGCAGTGTCCTCTGCTACCACCTCAAGTGGGAATCCCAATTCACCACCACCAACCAGTAGCTCCTCTTTAACCAGGGGTCTAATTCCAATCTCCACCAGCGTCACTGAGACCTGCCAGGTTATGCCTTCCCCAAAGATCCCACCTCCCCCTCCCCTACCTCTATCAGGTTCTGAAAGGCCAGGGATTACAGGCGGTGGCTTTGTGTCACCACCTTATCGGCCTCCACCGCCAGCCAGCGCAGTGAGGCCCATTCAAAGACAGATGAGTGCAGATGCAGCCGTCATCGTCAGCTCTTCCAAGAAGCATTGCGGCCCAGCCGGTGGAAAAGCCAGGGTGTACAGTCTGGATGTTCCAGAACCCCGGAGCCCTGATGCCTGCCAGTTTCCTGAGAAGGGCAATCCGGTGGTATGTGGGGAGCCTGTGGAGAGGCTACCATTAGTTGGCGGTGGTGGTGGTGGCGGAGGCTGTAACATGGATGGAGTCACTATAGATGGTGTGAACCTTCAACAGCACCTGGAGGTTCATCCAGACTTCCACTGTGCTGAGCACCGTCACTCAGTGCCAGCCCTCTACTACGAGGGCTCTCATAATTCCCCGGCACAAAGGGCCTCTTTTCTCAAGCCCCTGTCACGTACCAAGAGAGACGCTGCTTCTTACTCTCAGCTCTCGCCCCACCAACACAATTACTCGGGGTACTCATCCAGCCCCGAATACTCGACCGAAAGCACACTGCGTATATGGGAGCGCTTCCGACCTTACAAGAAGGGCCCACGGGAGGAGTCCTGCTACATCACAGCGGGTAACGCTCTGCGCAAAAAGGTTCAGTTTGCAAAGGGGGAGGACTTACATGACATCCTCGACTACTGGAAGGGCGTGTCCGCACAGCAAAAGCTATGAGCTGTTTCAAGCAGTGAGGATCTAAAGCACGGGCCATCTTTATTGCCTCATTAGCCTGATGATCCACCGTGGGAAATTTAGCCAGAGGGATGGCTACTGTATAAGTTAAGTTGGTCTGGGTCTAAAGACAAGCTGTTCTGATCTGTGTATAGGATGAGTCTTAAAACAAGCAGAGGATGAGAGAGAGAAATAGATAGAGATAGAGGGAGAGAGTGACTGAACGATGAGAGAGAGGGTGAGAGGAAATTTACAATTCAAATTTATGATACTGTTCCTTCATTTCGTGTTTATTCCATGGGGCAAATGTCATAAACAATTGTGCTGGCACAGTCTTTATTTGTGTACACATTGTTGTAGTGATGGTAGTCTAAGACCTAGTGTGCACCGTACTCCCACGTCATTCACCGGACACACTGATTCACAGCTTACATTTTTTAGTTAGCCATGCATGTCTTAGGAAGGCACACTGCTTTTCTGTCTAGCTGCCAGAACCAGATTTTGTCCATCTATATTCCAGGGATGCATGACAAACAGATTTCCATTTCAATAGCGTTTGTCATCTGAAATAGAAACGATAAGAAAGGAGGCGGAAATATGAAAAATATACCAGAGGACACACCCCGGGGATCTTTGGTAATGTCAGGTTCTTTTGTTAGCCGCTTGAAATGTTGAGCAGGATGATAAAGGAAATGTCAAGGAAATGCGGACCAGGGCAGCTACAAATGTACAGCTTGGCTGGTTTATACGACAGGATACACGAGGTGCTCACATTTTACTTTTCTAAATACGATTAAGTGAACTCGGTTATGCATTTGTGAGGCTGGCAGTAATGATGTTTAACAGGTTGCACGTTGGGGCACTAGTAGGTCTCCCGAGAGGTTAAACTCTCACCGATATCCGTTTTCATTCCATCGTGTCCATTTGTGTGCCACACAGTCCAGTACCGTTATAAGCCACTTTCACACCAAATGGTTCTAGGGACTAATTTGGGAGGAACTACCACCATGGACAACATTCAGTTATTTGGTTTGGATTTGCACTGCTTGTAGGAACGCGGAACGAATTTTAGTTGTAAAATTAGTTAAAATAGTTGTACCTCCTCCGTGCATGTAAGCTCAGTAAAGCCTACAAATATATTTATATACATATATTTGTAACATATATATGTTATTTATATGGCTTTGGATGTACAAATACATTTGGAAGATGGTGGTTGCCCTCATCAGGGTACTTGCATCTGGACCAATGACTATACATGTGGACCAATCGCTGTACTCTTACTTCTGGACCAATCAACTCATACTTATGTCATTCACTCACTTACATCATATGTGCTGTGAAAAGGCCTACCTCCTACCTTGAAGCAGGAGCTTTAAAAGATCCTAAACACGCCGTTCTAAGAACTACATGCAACAAAGGGGACCCAGTTCTAAGAATGAGGAAAATTGCCATTTCCTGCTTTTCTCGTGCAGTGCAAAGACCAACAAACCAAACAAGGAAAAATATGGATTTCTGTTGTGCATCATACTTAGTCAATGATCTTATTAGGTCCTCAGATAAGTTCCTGTCCATTATAGCCCATCGTTCATTAAGCAGGTGCTCAGCTCTAATAGTTTGTGGGTCTGTATTTTGGCAGTCCACCTTGATGACCACTAAAGAGTCCCAAATTTGACAGCTTGTTGGCAAACTTGTCCTTTTTCCAAACCAAAAGTCCTAACACGACCAAATGTGAAATATTCGGACCCATGATCTTTTCGAATTTGCCACGTCATTCAAAATTTTATTTTAGACAGGCAAAAGATCTGCTTTAAGTGATAAATGCGTTCTTTTGAAGCTCACAAAGTGTGACCAAAAATATTTGGAAAGAAATTAAGGAGAGTTTTATGGAGAGATGATGGTCTATCCATCACACACAACATTTTAAAAAAAACTCCTATATCATGTATTGTAAATAATTGTAATATTAGACTATCAAGAATATCCCGAACCTATAAATTGTAAAAGTATGAAAAGGTTGCCAATGGAGAGCTGCTTTTTGTCATGTACGAATTAGGCAAAAAATTATGCTGTGCCTGGAAAATCATGTTTTGGTGTGGAAGTTACCGTTATTATACACAAGCACAAAACTCATTTACTATTATCTGAATAAATCACATGAACAAATCATGTTCGGTGGAAAAAGGCCACAATAAACTAACCGACTAATACAGTGACCTGGGTTTGAGCCCTGGCAGTGCAGCTGGGTCTGACTTCACATACAGGGGACAACTGGCTGTGTCTGAGCAACCACTTCTCCCCTGTGGTGGACTTGCATCCTATCCAGGACATCCTTACACCTGGGTTTTGTGTTTACCAGAAGCCCCTGCATCTCTACCCATTAGAAAGGGCTCATTAAGAGCATCCCTGTTTCTATTTCCATTCATGTCTTTTGGGCAGTAACCGACTACGTAGTTTCATGGTCTGTTCAGCTAGGTGCTGCTTTTGTGGAACGCTTTTTTTTGGGAGCTACTGGAATGTGTTTCCACTTATATAGGTACCGAGTTGTAGAACAGTTTTGATAGAAAATTGATAATAAAAATGAGAAATCCATATCCCTGGTCCCTGGTTCTAATTCCGCCGGTTAAGTCTTTGCTTAATTGCTGTCCAGTTTTATTTAGTTAATTAATTAGCAATTATCTGAGGTCATTTTATGTAGAGTGTGGGAGTGAACAGCCAAGACATCTAATTTGATTAGAAAGGATCGCTCTCCATTTACTCAGCACCCTCATTTAACCTACTGCTTCATGGGCCAGTAAACCCAAAAATAAGATTAGTGACACTAAAGGAGTAATATACATGCCTGTACAGTAGTACAGCGCTATATGAAAAGCTTTCACTTACTTATAAACGAATGCATAATCTTGCTGCATCAGGTGCCCGCCTTAAAACACTTGCAGGATGGTCAGTGACGCCTCGTCCTGGAGGATCAGAATGATAAAAGAGATCAATAATGGGTGTTTCCGTGATCTTTAGCTGTGTGCCTATTGTCATTAACAGGCTATAGAGTTCAGGGGATTACGCTTACGTTTGGAAACTGGCCAGTTTGAGGTTTGCAACTGCAACTACAATATGCTCTGCTTTTTGGGTGGATGCCATTCGTGGGTCCCCTGTCAACCAGAGCGATACTTGCCAATCTTATGCGTCTGTGATCTTCAGTTTACAGAATAGGTCGACGGTTCGGCTCAGTTCATGTGTCAGCCCTCACTCCCGGGGTGGTCGGTGTCATGTAATGGGGCAAGTCAGCTAATGGATGGGACTAGGCACATTAAAAGCCTTTATGCCACAGAACTTTTGTTCAAATGATAACCGCCAGCTCGTTTGTGCTCCATATCATTCATTGTGCCATCTCACCCATGAGGTCTTCTTACTACTGCTTATTTACGCTCAGGCGAAAGAATCTCTCGCTCTCTCTTTCTGGTGTTTGATAGCCCAAGGTTTGTGATTAGACAGGGCTCAGAGCTTCTCCCAAGCATGGCGTGTTTACAAACGTGGCATCAAGAAGGCCACCATATTAAGCAGTTCCTATCTGAAAGGAGAGCTGAAAGCTTCAAAGGACACTGTGTCTGAACAGAACTGGCACACAGTCATCGTGATGGACAAACATGAAAAACAAGGACCAAGAGAAGCGCGAGTGCATCAGCAACAGTTAAAACTGATCCAGAGGAGGAACTGCTACCGGAGGCTTACTGTGATAAACACCTTCATATACATTTCCAGACATCATTTGTATTTCTATGTTGAGGACTGTACTCTGTACATCCAATCTGCAGTAAGAGCTCAAGGTAAAGTCTACTGCCCGCTCGTACATGCTATATATTGCTTCATTTTGTGTCCCTTCGTTGACGTCACAAATGTGAAGGACACATGCCTGTAAAGGTTTGCTCACACTTTACGTAAAGATCACAAATGAGGAAGCTATAGGAGAGCTTAAAGAAGCCCATGATGACTTCATACTGTACATGTAAGGTATTATGGAATCATTTGTGATCCCGGTTATTTTTCCCTGCTGTTAATACCGGTTTGTTTAATGAATTTGCAGACACGATTTGCCACGAGTTCTTGAAACGATTTCAATTACGCTATCGTCATTTCTTAAATGTTTATTGACTGCTTGTTTTCATTGTCGATGTCGGTGTCAGACTCCAGTGCTCTCCTGCTCAAGGCTGGTTCAATCTATCCTCATCATTTTACTCATTAATTATGCTCATTTAGTCATTTATCTTCAGTAATTACTGTATCCTGGTTGCAGGATCTCAGAGTCAAACGTGGGATTGCACTGATCACCCACACCTGGTGGCACAGTGATTAGCACCTCAGATTTTAGTTTTATCTATTTATTTATTTATTACAGATTATATATGTTTTTTGTTTAGTTATTTGAGTTTTGGCTTCGATCTGTGTGGAGTTTGCATGTTCTCCCTATGTCTGAGTAGGTTTACTCCTTGTGTTCCGCACACAATCCAAAAGATTTGCCAGGTCAACTGGCATGTCTGAAAGTGTACCGATGTGTGTGAATGTGCTGTCCTGTGCGGTCAGTTATACCGCACCTCATCCACATAACACACACATACAGTCTTGGTAATCTTAACTTGTCATTTCTGTAAAAAAAAAAAAAAGGAGTTTTCGTTGTGGGAACCAGCAAAATGTCACACAATGTTATAAATGTTAGAACTTCCTATGTTTGTGGCAACATTTAGTCCCCACAGTTTAAAACACAGAACACGTGCGCACAGCCCTGAACTGGATAAAACGGGTACGGGAAGAAATCGAGTGCCAAAATATAGATGGGTCAGTCAGGGGGCACTAGAGTCTAATGCACTAGCTCGGCACGGTAAGGATCTGGAGTCCCAGCAGTGCCTTCTGGCTAGGGTGGGTGTCATGCACAAAAGATTTCCCTTGCCAAGATGATATAAGAATATACAGGTAGGAGCTAGGCAAACAAAGGAGTACTACTTACAAGAGTACAGGCACATGCACTTACAAACGCCATTTATAGCTCGCAAATAAGTAATTTACACAAAAAACGTCTGTAACCACATCAACCATGTTCAAACAGTGTCTTGTCCAAATGTGAGCTAACGAGCAAGTAAGCACATGACCCCTCAGGCACACAAATGATGCAGTTCTGCTCCTTGAGTACCACCTCTGCTCGTGAGTCCACAGTGTTGACTGGCTGTTGAGGTGACCATGTTAATTACCTGTTCCAGCCGCAACAGCCGGAGTTTAAAATGTATTTTTATGCCTTATATCATTTTTACAATTGTTAAGACCTCTGTCTTTAAAGTCAACGTGGATTGAGCGGTCGCTGCCGATACAAGCTATTTATGCACAGATGTCCAGACCGAGGAAGAGTTTCCTCCCCCAGAGCCGTAACGCACACTGAATCAGCCCCCTCAAGTACTCCTAGCGACCACAGATCTGCCCCATCCGCACCCAAACCAAACACTGCTGCTCTAAGACTCACACTGCTGCTAATCTGAAACTCATTAACAATACAAGCTGAAAAGGAGTTTACTTTGTACTTCATATGTGAATTCATTTCTTTCTTTCATTTTCTAAACGGAGTCATACAAGGATGCGCAAATTCCAATTTCGCACTTGCACAGTGACAATAAAGCTATTTCTATTCTATATAGATAATATCCTTTTGGTAGTGAGGTGAGGAACAAACCCAGTCCTATTATTATTATTAATGTTGTTGTTGTTGTTGTTGTTATTATCTTCACATTCCATTTGCTTCCTCCGAATTAGATTTTTCTCTTTACCCAGGTTAACTGCTGCTCTGTACTTTCCTTCCCATTCTTAATTTTCTATTGATTTTTTTTCTCTCTGTCTTCCTTGTTTTGACCCCACGAAGGTGTCAGACTGTTCACCTCTGAATGTTTGTCCCAAGCTGTGTTTTTAGAGACACTGAAACCACGGCTCATATGCATAATCAGCCAGTCCAGTCAAATGTCAACGCTTTGTTTACTACCCTAAAATGTTAAAAGGAGTAAGATAATTACCTGCTGGAGGCAGCACAGCATCACTAAGCAGCGTTAACAATTACATCCACTGTGTTCTAAAAGCGACATTTCTCAACGACATGATACAAGCTGAGTCATTATCTAACTGAATATGTTTTTGTCCGAGTTTTGAAAGACTGTTTCATGTCATTGTCTGGAGGTTGTGGTTATGTACAGATAAACGACCGATCACAGATATTCACATTGTAACAGGATGACTGAGACTCAACTATGCCGCAGGACTAAAGGGGTCTGGACAGTCAAACGTCACATCTGTCGTGTTCATGTTAAACATTTAGTAGCTTGTACTACTAAAACATCCACTAGATTTTGGAAATGAAATTGCAGTTCAATACAATTTAATGTACAAAAGCCTGCAGTTTCTTCCTCGATGTTCCAGGCTGCTGCACTGAAGCCCCGAATGAACAGTTTTACATTGACAGCATTTAGCAGACACCCACCATGACTTACATGACTATGACTTACAACTCATACAGTCCTACAATTCAAGCAATCATGAGATAAGGGCCTTGCTTAAGGATCCAACTGTGGCAGCTTGACAGAGATGGGATTTGAACCTTGGACAATCAGGTCCAGAGTCCAGTACTTTAACCGCTAGGCTAGCACAGCCCCAGTTTTTGTGCTAACTATACTACTCACAAAAATGAACCCAGAAGCAGTCAGGAAAATGGTAGTGATCGCAACAGCCAGTGACAGCTGAGTTTTACCTAGTTCAGCAGATGATGGCCAGATGCTTCATGCTGAGCTTCTCACTGTCGGTGGCTTGGAAACGTTCGCAAAATTGCATGAAAGTGCAATGATGAAAGTCGCTGAACTCTTCAGGATGCTTCAGTTGAGGCATTGGTTAGCAACGGGTATGGGCAAAATAGCTGAAATGATTAGCCTGTTTAATTCATGTGTTTAGTTTTATTTATTATTCACGCCGAGGACTGACTTTTAAACTTGCTCAGCAGTTTGGTTGAAAGAAGTAGCGTGACAGTAATCACTGTCGGCTTTTGGTAATATTGCACAAAGCAGAAAGTGGATTACTTCTGCACAGCAGTTTCAACAATTTATAAGCTCCTTATCCTTCCCCCTGTATTAGATCACTCATGGAAAAAGGAATCGGCAAAGACTCTGTAGGTTAGAAACATGTTTTATCCTTTCTTTCTTTCTTACTTACATAACTGTTTGCTAAGTGCATATTTGCAGTCGATTTATATGAACGTGGACAGGATTTAGCCGAGCAGTTGAGGGTTAGGAGTCTTGTTCAAGGGCCCAACTATGGCTCAGCAGATTGGAAATCACAACCTTGAGATCCGACCAGAGACCAGTCCTTACTTTATGTAGTGATTTATTGGTTTAACGTGCAAAACAATAACAGCAGCGTTACGTTGGGCTCTGTAAAAAGCCGGAGACAACAATACATTTAAAAAATACAACAGATGCAGTGATCTAAAGTATTAGCCCAGCCCTGTGGTGACCCGGACAGGTAAGCGTCATTCAAATGTTATACCTTTTGTCATTTTTAAAAATTTTATTTTAATCAATAGCGATTTATGATGCATTAACTACGTGCATATGTAGGAACTGCGCAAACACAAAATACGAAATACAAATGTTTTGTGCTTAACATCACAATTGCTGTGCCAAATTCCCCTTTATAGTCCCAGAAGTGCTGAGTGCCAGTCATGTGACCGCTGTGATGTCCTACTAGCAGCATCACACTGGATTTACCTACTTAAAGGTTCCAAGTGGTTAAAAGGTGATGCTGCATTGCTTGTTCTGGAAATGAGTGTCTTTAAGTGGACTCATTCCCTTTTGGTTGTGTGCAGCCAGAGAGGTATGTTTAAGTAAATTATATTTGCATTTTTACTTTAAAATTTTATTTAGGCTCTACAGTGTGTGCGATTATTGTGTAAGAACAGGACAAGATGTCATCACTTTAAGACTCAATGAATACTGGTTTTGCTTTAATAAAGGCAAAGATATTTTAAATATAGAATTCAGAGGTCACTAAATTAGCACCAAAAATAGTTCAACGGTCAGTAAAATTCGCTTGTGTTGCTCTTTGAAGATTTTAGCTAGCGTCAATTTGCCATCCTTTGTTCGAATTCAAAAGCAGCCTGGAGAAAATTGCCCCTGAAGTTAGGATAATTGGTGTTCTTTTATGGGGCTTTTAACTTGTGTTTCTTGGCTGTCTATAGTAATACACATAGAACAGTGTCCCAGTGCCAGATGGCTGATTTTTTATTTTTTTTTTGCCTCTGTTTGGAGTGACTTGTTCTTTTCTCTAAGTAAGGCTGTGTGTTTCCATCAGATTTGTTGGCTTGGCAGAGATTGTGGTGGGAAACTAAAGTGGCACAGACCAGAGAATGGATAAGTGGAACACTTTGAGCCAAACGATCAGGCCAATCGGCACAGGGCTCGAGCACTCAGCCCAAAAGCTTTGATAGTCTAATTGAGACGTAAATCTCTTTATCAGGCTCTGATGGACGGTTTTTATGCCGTTCCGTGAAATGGAGAGGCAGTTAGACGGAAGAGGCGAAGAGAGCAGCATAGGATGTGGATTCTGCAAACACTTAAGTAGTAGAGGGAGAGTATGAAGACTTGTGTGAAATAAAGCACATTAGGCAGAGGCGTGGTAGCTGGGTAATCTAATGCAACCTAATATGAGCTGACAGCCTGAAGAAGTGAGAATGGAAAACATGTGCAGACTTGCTGGATTGTAAGCAGGCGAAAATAACATATGGAGCATTCCTGGGGGGTAGAGAACGACTACCCGGTAGTCCTTTTTGTAATCACAGGTACGTTATGTGTATCTGAGTGTAAGCGGCATCTCTGCCCATGCCGAGAAAGTAACTGCGAAAAATCAATGGCGCAAGCTAAAACAAATGTCGAACCAAGCACAGCGTTAATCCCAAGCACTTCCCTTTCCCCCATTATTACCCGCTTCTCAATCAGCTCCATGGCAATGCCCTCTGGTGGCTCTTTGATCTCTTACTCGCAGCTATTGTTAAACGTGACATTCATTGCCTTCGGGTTTAGACAGATATTGAGCTGCTCGTCACAGTTCTGAAAGGCACGCGGCTGAGTCAGGAGAATGGAAAGACTAGTTATTTCGCTCAGACCCTCCCCAAATGCAGACTGGGATATTGATCCACATTTTTGAAATGTTTCGAGTATGAAGAAAGCTTAGCTTTCCCCCCAAATAATCACAATACTAGAATTGAAACCCTTTTGGGACCTATTCTTACCTTCCTGAGTTTAATTTAAGTGCATTGCTTTTTGACTGTCAATATAAGATACAGGATTTTCACCTCAATGGTAATTTTCACAGAGCAGCTTTGTGTCCAGACACCTAACGAGTGTAACGATGTAATCTGTTTCGAATTTTAATTGATACTGAGATCACTATTTCGCACAATTATCCATTTACGTTTTCTGGACTACACATGACAAACAAAAGGCCAGACCATTCAACCTAGGGGTATAAACAGTAGGTGACTGTGGATGAGTAAAAGGGTCATAAGCAGAGAAAGTCTACTTAGGATCATATGATCCAAAAGAAACTAATAATGGTCCAACCAGTGTTGGGGAAGTTACTCAAAAACTGTAATATATTACTGATTACTCATTACTTAAATAAAATTGTAATGGGATACTCTTTACTTTACTCTGGAACCTATTCTGGAAAAGGTAATCTCATTCCTCATTACATTACTTTTAAGTTAAATTCTAAAATCTGTGGGAATTAAACTATACTCGAATGAAATCCTCATACAAATCTGGAAAGTACAAAAAAAACATTAATTAAACATTAACGTTTGTAAAATTAAATGAAACATTTATCAAATTAATTTAACTATTCTTAAAGCTCTCTGTACAAGCACACATTTTTTAAACAACAGGACACTATAGTCCAATCGTTTTTTTTCTTTTGGCTTGGACATAACTTGCACTTCACAGTAATGTTTTTCTCTCTGCGTTCAGCAAATTCAAAATAGTGAGAATAGCTCCACTTGTGGAAACAGCCAGCCTCATCCTCTGCCATCGTACCTACGCTGTGTTCGCGCTGCGCCAGTGTTGCCAAATCGTCAGTAAGGAAAGTCGCTATAGATTTACCTAAAAGTCGCTAGAAGTCATCGCCTAATTTGCATAAGGATACATTTGCGTTTAAGAGGAATAACGTCATGGAAAAGACAAAAAGTAAATAAATATCCCTACCCTACACATATTTAGAACTGAAAATAAAAATTCTTGTATTGATTCTTGGTTTGTTATTGGTGTGGATCCCCTGCTCTGATTGCAGATACTGTACTGTAAGAGGAGTGAGTGCTTTGGGACGGGGGAGGGGCTCGTTCGGGACAGTAATTGCAGAACGATATGCGCGTTCACGTCCGAGTCTCCAAAAGTCTCCAACAACACCAGAAAAAGTCGCCAGATTTGTGGCTAGTCGCTATAGGGGTCTGAAAAGTCACTAAATATAGCGACAAAGTCACTAAGTTGGCAACACTGTGCGCACATCACAGTCAGCCACGTGACCAACTGACGAGGCAGCTCTGTCAGGAAATTAGTATGTGCACAAATTACGCAGAAGACTGGTTATGCTTTGAAAAACAAAAGAATGATTTAATAGGAAAGCGTGAGTAACGTAAGTTTTTATTACGTTTTTATTCCTTGGAAAGTGAACTGACTTGAATCCTGATCCACATATTTAAGACAGCAATGTAAACGTAATCAGGTCATCAGTTAATCAGTGTTCATGTAAACAACACACTTTGAGGTCATAACATGTAATAAACAAACTTGAAGCTCAGTAGCCATTTTATGCGGTGTATCTGTTCCCAAACCTGGATGGTTATTGCGTTGAAGAAAGCTCATCTGTGTCATTAATCTCTGTACTGCATTATATCTCGTGTGAAAATAGCCCCATATTGGCCTGTAGTCTGTGGAAGGGTTGTAATTGTTGAGACCAGTCTCGGGTTTGATGCCACACTACCTTTCCTTTGGTCTCATTCCAATTTCATGACAGAATAATTGTGTGATCTGAGCACTTCTAGCTCAGTGGTGATCCTTTACCACAGTCTGCTCAGTGTTGCAATATCTGCAGCCTCATCTGTAATACAGCTTCGATTTGTAAAGCCCCAGTGGAAGCAAGAAAAACACAGGGCTGTGTGTCTGTTTTGCAGCAAAGCAATTACTGAAAGTGCCGGTACAATGTTGAGTTTACTTGAAAGGAGCCCATTCACTGTCTACAAGATGGTGCAACAGCATATAATCCCGAAGCCACATGCAGCAGCTGGCCAGTTTCTTAAATGTTACTGTTCAAGTTAAACCTGATTTATTCTCTCAACACTTTATTCACAGCACACCGAACATCTTATGTGTCATACAAAACCCTGTTCCAGTTCTTTTATACTGTGCTATAGAAGGACTCTTAAGAACTTAATCCTGTTGTCCGGTCTCAGGCACAGGGGGATGGATTTCATGTTTGAGCTCGATTCCTCTCAGGTTTCTTAGTCCTGCATCTCTGATACCGTAGTTTTCCCTCACCACTATCACCTTAGGCTGCACATACACTTGGCTTTTCTATGCAGATTTTGCTACGATTATATAAAAAAGGATGAAGCTATAACAATAACAACAATCCCTTTTCATATCAATGCTGTTTGGGAGATATCAATCTGCTCATCCCACTCATAGCTTAAAGTATTTTGAAACGTCTCCAACTTGGAAGTGAAATACCGTAAGCAGCTTTTCTGGTTAACGAAAGTTTCAACCTTTCCAGTAAAACCGTATTCACATTTTTATGTTTGTCGAAGAATTAACACCTCTCGCTGCCACTCTGGCACGTTTAAAGCAAGCGGACGTCTGAGTGGGTGTGTGTGGAGGTGGTGTTTCAGGGAGTCTTTTTTTTTTTTTTTTTTTTTTTGATGCTGCACTTAAACGTTCTAGAATTCCTGTTCTATGTGGAACCAGTGGCTTCAGCACTGTGCTTTTTTGTACATACAAACCTGCCGTATTGCTTCATCCGAGGCCTGAAACACCAGAGCACTGCACATTTCTGCTTCAACACATTTGACTCGGAGTTGAATGGGGCTAAATGAGTGATGTGGCTGTCCAAACTGGCTCAGGTCGGCAAGGCACATAGGAGGAAACGTGCACAGCGTATAATGACGTACCTCGTGTTCTGTCTGAAGCCTTTGAGCAGGAGAGCACATGAGCTTTCACCAACGTCTCAGGAATATTACGAGACCTTTCTCTTTGCTGCATTTGTTTCCATCGTACATTTCATTCCCTATTCCAAAGAACAGGACAAGTACAATGAAAAGGAGCTAGATCTGTGAATTTTGTACTCTGTAAAAACCTAGTTATATAATGGATGTTTTCAACTGAGATCAGATTCTAGGTGTAATTTATGTTGTTTTGTTTGGGGCTTGTTCGGGGATTAGGGGTTACGCAGTTGTACAGACGCAAGACTTCGGAAGGTGTTGAGAAATAGCAGAAAAGCTATATTTGCATGACTTGCTGTATTTTCCAAGAGAAGAATTATATAATTGTGTATATTGAGTGGATGTTTGTCGAAAACTAAACAATTAGGCATTGAAATATTTGTCCAGACTTACTGAGGGTTTAGGTTTAGGTTTGTTTTATATCTTTAATGTGTACTTCTTGACTAAACGCAACATTTTCCTGATCAAACTGTCACTCTGATGTAATTGTAGTCATCAGTATTGCCCAGTGAAGGAAATTCCCAACAGGGAATGCCATGGAAAAGCTTTGGAATCACACTGAAATGCCGTTTTTACGGATGGGTGCCAGTGAATTTGGGGTCCAGCGACAGGTTAATGCACTGTCAACCTACTGTCCTCAACATGAACAAGTTCCTTCTGAGTGTCTTCCCCGGAATCATCAGCAATTACAAGATGTCCTCAGGATTGTTATCTATTTCCGCTGGATGGCACCTGTGATTATTGTACAATCTCTGTGTCTGTGGCCTCCAAGAAAACCAGTCAATCAGAAGCTTACACTTGCAGTTTTTAGTTCAAGCTACACTATCTGCTATTTTAATCCATTCCAAACGTCGGAACCTTTGCATTTGGCTTCTATGGATACGGCATATCTGCTACGTTAACCTTGCAAGTAATCTTGCCCGCCCGTCTCTTCTCGAGCCGAAAACTCTCTTCCCTTCCCACACACACAGCAGCTCTTTAGATCAATGCTTAAGCAGTTGGGCCAAAATGCAGGGCTCAGAACCATGTCAGTATTCCGAGCACACAGTGTAGCAGATCCCAGCCGTGCATTAACACCAATGCAAGGTTGTATAAGACTGTGTGGCAGCTAACTTCACTTCTGTCATGTCAACAGCGCGTGTGCTGTATATATACGAGTGCTTGAATGATCAGATAACTGCAGAAATCGGACTGTGACCTGCGTATTAAGTGCATGTAAAAACGCATTCAATAGTGAATTTAGGAACTAAAATACAGATTTAGGTACAAAAATTAATTCTGTTGCAGACACAGAGTCACTCAGGACAGGCCAGAAATCACAGAGACGCTCCCCTAATAATTACGCTACCCCTGCGCAAAACAAATCCCACCCGGGTTAGGCTTTAAGCACCCTTACATAATGAACTATATCCACCGAAAGACGTGTGTTATGTAACATGTACCTCTCACTCTCACTGGCGTCACTCCAGAGAATCAAAGTCAAGAGCCAAAACCTAATTAATCATTCATGCTAATAAATCTGAGCACATTTCACTGAGGTGAGACAGCGTTGGCGCCTTCCAGGAACGGCACCTTGATAAGAATCTTCCTCGCGTTTCGTACCCTTGATTATGATCGCCAAGTGGCATTTTCCAAGTGTGAATCAAAGCTTCTCTAAGGCACCATGCGGAGAAGTTCCAACTATAAGTAAGTCATACACAAGAACATGTTGGATAAGACTGAACTCACAACAGTCTGGTAAGCCTCATCAACGCTTTAGATCAGCGGCAAACATTTCTGCCTCTTTAATTTATTGTAACCGCATCAGTGATTCTCAGAAAGGACATTAAGGGCCTGACAATTTCAGTATACTTGGTTATTTACATACTGTATCTTTTGCTGTTAATGACACAACATTTCCTCTCACAACTTCTGTACAAAAGATCTATTTCTATATTTGCAATAAATTTGTTATTAAAAACAATCTCGGCTCGTTATTTTCAAGAATGAGAGGCTAGCGAAGTGTTTGGGTGCTCATCTTTGTAACTAATTGTGGATGGATTTGTCTGATGAACGGCTTTATTTACTTTGTTGGATCCGTTTGTGTGTAGGTGTCACAGGGGTCCATGGGAGATGTTCAAATAGTGGTAATTACTGTTAAATTGCTGCTAAATACCTTCTTTAACCAATCATCCATGAGACAGAAAAGAAAGACCCCTGGGGAATGTTCTTTTGGTAGATCTGCTTCACCATAACACATGGCAAACTCTACCCAGGGGTTGCACGGCTATAAATTCATAGAATTATTTGTTTACTTAAGATTGAATCAGCCACTATCCGTAACAGGAGCAAGGTTACGTTGATACTAGTGAGACACATTTACGCTGGGCCAATTGAGAGCCACCAGTTAACCTGATGCATGTGTTTGGAATGTGGGAGGAAATCCAAGTGCCCAGAGTAAACCCGCACTGAGACAGAGAGGACATGCAAAGGGTTCTGGGAGATCCCGTGCCTAGCCGCAGTCCAAACACTCACACAATCATACATACACTTGAGGCACATTAGAGACATTTTTATTATTACGTATTACGATAGGACATATTAGAGATACAGAGGTACCAGTGTATATATTAAACTATATTAAATTACAATGGATTTGTCGAAACGTATCCCCATCGTAAATCAAGGAGAACCTGTACCTGGCTGGATTAAGCAAACCAGTTCATGCTTACATCAGTTACTCTTGAGTTCCACATCATTTGGTGAGCCGATCCTGTTAGGCTGGTTATTATTACTAAGAGCCATACACTGCCTCTGTGAACTAGTTGAAGAACAGAGCAAACTCGACTAATTCTGAACCAAAGTTGGATTAGATCAAGCGCACTAGGTGGGTATAAATCAGCCTGACAAGATTAGAAACCGCAGTAGCAGCCCTGCAACCACCAGTTTATCACATTACACGTCCATGTAATGATGAGGAATGAACGACTGGAGACATCACTGCTCCACCACAGGCTCCTGATGAAATTTGAGATGGATTTGAATGCTTCTTCAGCAAGATCGTTTTAGTGCTGGGGACCACAGTGAAGGCGACTGGTACAAATAAATGCTAAGAAAAATCATTTTAGCGCTTTGTAACCTCAGGAATACCGTACAATCATGAACACAGCTACTTGAAATAGATACATGTATATTGGCAAGGATTGAGGTAAACAACTGCTGTTGGAGTGTTGTCTTGTGTGTTAAACACTATGATTGTGTACATCAATAATAAGCCAAGGAGCTATTCCAGGAAGAAGAGTGCCGTTTTTTTTTACTTGTTTTAAATTAACTTTATTGAACATAAATGAGCGACTTCTACTGTTATTCTACTCTCAAATGAACGAACTATTAAAAATTTTTTTAACTAATATCACTTCCATACCAAGCAAAATCAATGCATCTTGTTTTAGCCTTGCTTGCCATGGTCAGGATTCTGTAAGAGAGTCTGAAGCATCACCCAGAATTCACAGGACCCAACCTTCACATTGCTCATCAACCATTACTTATCAGGACAGAAATGTAGATCTGCTTTTAAAGAAGAAAGGTCACTACTTTGAGGATACCAAGGTCCATATTTTGAACAGAGAAGACAGAGACAGAAATCGCTCAACAGTAGGGGTGGTTTACAACCAATTATCAGCCATCTACACAACTGACTTTAAATCCCTTCCTAGGCAGTTGAACCCCCGTTTGCACTGTGTCCCATGTGACCCCCATGACTAACGTGGTAGCAGGATGGGGCAGTGGCTTGCACATGGGTCACAACTTGACCCCGGTGATCTTTGATGATTAACATGTGTTAACTGAGTCGGTCAGTGACGATGTCCAAGGTGGCGAAGATAATTACCTATAGCTTTGAGAATGGATGAATCCTTTCGAATGAGGGTGAGATATCTCCAAGAACAAAAAAGGAAGGCCAGCTGAATCACAAGTCAACACTCGGGTCAACCTTCACATTGCAACCCCTATTCAAACCCAGGGATCCAAATCCAGGTCCTCAGGATCTGTCGTTTCTAGTAGCTGGCTCTTACTTAGTCCCTGGAGCTGCTATAAGCCAAACAGGTGATGGTCAGATCAGTGGCTTTAATTTCCCAACCAAAGAATGATACAAAGTAATTAATGTAAAAAGTATTCCACTCATAATTGATGGATATAAATCAATGGCATCCGTTCAAATACAACGGCTGTTTAGTCGATGAACAGTTAGCACTTTGTTTATCAGCCAAGCCAGATTATTGCGCCTAGTGTGTGTCATGGTGAATCAGCCCTGAGTGTGAGATTTCAGTCTTCCATGAAGCAGAGACACTGTCCCGATGAACCCATCAAGGTGATTCACCTTTCTCGTCTCTGTAATTTGCAATGCCTGCAGTGGCACTATTATAAGAGAAAAAGCTCTTCTTGTGAAAAAGACAAGAGGAGATGAAAAGAGTAGGAAGTAAATAGCTGAAAAAATAAAGGGGATTTGGAGGTAGTTGTGAGGAATAGATATGATGAGGTTTAGAAATAGCAGTGCTGTCTTTCTCCTCAGCAAGAAAACCACTGTGGGAAACTGAAGCTGCCAGAGACTCTCTCGTACTGTGCGAGTGTAAAAGACTTTAGCTACTACTTCAGCCATTCCATAGTGCTCTTGACTACATGGCTATGACTTCGCTGATTAGGAATTTTCTGTTGCTAAAAGCCGTAACTATTTGAACATCATGAAATGTGTTGATTTCCCTGTGGAGGAAAAAAACACCTCTGGTTCCTCATATGGAGCTCACAGTGCTCAAGTATCAGCTCTGCCAGGTGAACCCTTGAGCAAAGCCCTTAACCATCCGTTGCTTGGGTTGTACTGTGTAAGATATTATACTGTGTAATATTTTCATTTCGATTTACGTCATTGATACAGTCTTACAATCCAAAATGTGGGTTAAGGGACTTGCTCAGGGACCCAACCTTGGCAGAGGTGGGATTTAAACCCTGGACCTTCTGGGGCATAGTCCAGTACCCTAACCACTAGGCCACCACAGTCCTGTAACAGTATCAGGTAGAAGTCAATGGTGTTCATTTTGTACCAAAAGTTTCACATAAAATTATAAAATTCGCAAGCAAAATTAAGAAGATTTTGCTTGAAATGCAGATGGCAAAAACAAAAAAATATATATTTGGCAGTTTGCAGTGACTGGCGACTGCTTATTGGTTGCTATGGCTGCCATAGTAGGGATAGGACATAGGACCAGGTTTCAAGTGACCACTGTCTGCCCTACCACAGACTTGTACAGACTCCTTAATGCCTGTGTCCTGTGTTCTCTCTCCTGTGCATCCGCACCCTAGGCTAGAATTTCACTTTGAATAGAAAATTATGAATCCAAATCAGAAAATATTATGTTATGGAAAATGCAAATAAAAAAACAGTCATACATTATCTTTGTACATAATCTTTTTATTTAACTGCAGACAGTATGAATCCTAGTTAATTCATGTTGTTTTTGTCTGGTCAACATAATTTCATTTGTTAAAATAAACATCCATTCCTGTATCTCAAGCCTGCAACACATTGCAAAGAAGTTGTGACGGGGGAAATTTATGACTAGAAAAAAAAAAGAAATAATAATGTGATTTCAATAGTTGTTTGTAACTGTAACTTAATATAAAAGCAGTATGAACTAAAGGCTGAAAAATTGTCATCCAATGTGTCAGAAAATGTAAAAGTTTATAACCAATGTTCCTCAAAGGAGTGCTGGAAGGGATTTGCATATCTCTTCATCAACAATGCACAATACCATTAAAAGATTTAAGTAATCTGGAGGAATTTCAGCTCATAAAAGGGCAAGAGCACGAGCCTTAACTGAAGAGTCGTGATCTCCGATCCCTCAGATGATGCTGTATCCAGAACCGTCATTCATGAATAGCTAATAGAACCACGTGTGTCAGGGATTACTTTATCTAACACTTATCAAGCTCTGCAATAGACAGTTGCATTCACACATGCCCCTTAAAATATTACTGTGCCCATCAACACTCTGATAGACTGGCATCCCATCCTCCCTTCCAGGGAGAAAGCGAGGTTAAAATGTGAAAAGGGATTCAATAGTCATATGTAAAAACTCAGCAGCCAGCTATACAACAAAAAGACACAACCATAAAAATGCATACGACAGAAAAATGGCTTGAAAATAGTACAACATACACGCTTGAATACTTCACTTCTTGACTGGATTCCTGGTGTGAGTACACAACTGTAGTGTAATAATGAACACTACAAGTGAACAAGTGTATGTGTATGGGTGATTAAAGCGGAAGGGGTTATTACATGGCAGGATCATTAAGAATATCCTGGTCTTGATTAATTGCACGTGGCCTGAGGAGGTGTAGGTTAATAACGCTTGGTGTCTTTGTGTGTTGGGTGTTTCAAATGATCAGAATGAGATGATGCAGTAGACTTTCCCACAGGATTGCGTGATAAATGGCAATAGTCAGTGTTACGGTTTTCTTTAAGATGTTAAGATGATGTTACAGTGCCTTGCGAAAGTATTCACCCCCCTTTACATTTTTCACATTTTGTTACCTCACAACCTGGAATTTAAAGGGAATATTTGAGGGTCTGCATCATTTAATTTACAGACCATGCCTACAACTTTCAACATTTAACATTTTTTTTTATTGTGAAGCAAACAACAAATAGGACAAAATAACTGAAAACATCAGTTTGCATAACTATTCACCCCCGT
>JAUZST010048629.1:0-25221 GCA_034779995.1 Parotocinclus haroldoi | reverse complement strand
TACCTTCTCTTGACGGACTGCACTCGAACAAAATCAAGAAAGGGGTGGGCGTGGTCACCTCCCGCTGGTTTTGCTCTCGTCAGGACAACTTTTTCGGATTTCCTGACCTTTGATAAAAGCACCAGTTCTCCCAGGGATACCGAAAATCCTCCCATATCTCTCTGACCCGCTTTGTATTCGCTCTAAGTGGCTTCTTTTTCTTATTTGCTCTCACCTTCTTTGGTCCGATTAAACGGAATTTTGGTCCAAATAAGCGAATAAAATGACACGTATATAACAGGATTTGTTTCGGTGTTTTAGGATTCGGTCATTAACCGGATTCGACCGTATAGTATGTTCTTGTTAACACTGTTCTTTAGCTTGTAGTTACTGACTGGACGTCTCACTCTAATCCGTGTGTCGTCATTTCCTTAATCCTTGTTTATTTAACAGTTACGTATTTGTTTGCACCCTCTGTGACAGTAATTAAACTCACAGTCATTACTGCCATGTCTGTCCCCATGCTGTCTCACTCTTTTCTTCTCCCTTTTCAAAAAAGTCTGTCATTGTCCCCATCGTCCTCGTCCTCACTGTCATCTTCACCTAACACCAGCCATCCGGTGCTCACCTGTCAATCATAACAGGTAAGCCAAGACAACCATTGTCACTGGAGATGCCAACTCGGTGTCAGCTTTTGTTCAGTTACCTGTGTTAAATCCCGGCACAAGGCATGCAGCTGCAATCGGGTTCAGGAAAAGAGCAACGGTATTTGTGCAAGAGCTACTATTCGGAATCGCAGCACTTTAGGGGATCCTTTTGAACGCCGGAGCAGAGAGATAATTTACAGAGATGGCACAGAATGATTGTTGTTTAATAGCCGAACATTCTTACCTCAAACTCCCGAATTAAATCGCATTAATCTTTGGGGAGTCATCAACAAAAAAATATTTTGTTACCTTGATGCTCCTCCTCAGGCTTACGTAACAGTTTGAATTCATTCATCCGTTAAGCCATGGACGTCACTAATGAAAAAAGATTCTCCATCAAGCTGGTTCCAGCCTTCTCTAACAGCGGATGACAGAATGGAGGCTTGTCACGCAACAATATTCTTGGTTTCCTTCCAAAATTGTAGTCAAGCGCCGGACTGTTTGTCGGTTGAATCAGTCACAAACATTGGCTCCTGTTTCAGCCTCTTTAGTTTTCATTATATTGTTGTGCTTTTGATTTTTTTTTTTTCCAATCCTAACCCTAAAACCCTGTAACTTCGTTCCTGGCATGAATATCCACAGTGTCACGAACGGGTAAGGAGGGAGACAAGAAGGCAAATGCAAGCGTGAGGGTTTGCTAACAGCGGTAAATAATGTGAAAAACAAACCGAAATCATTCACATGTAAATAAACGTGATGACAAGGCAGTGAATGATGAAAAGGCACGTACAGTAAGTAAACAAAATAGAGGAAGGGAACACGCAAAAGAGAACATCGGGCTAAATGGCTAAAGCTAACGGGTAGCAATGTTCATCCTGACAACACAGATGCTGCTGTGACGTTAAATAAGCAAGCCGACCTGTTATACTTGTGTCTTTTCTTTTTATTACCTTTCCATTTTGTTTACACGACCTCTTTTGCCACACGTGTTGGACCTCCTTCCTGAAGTAGCTGAATAATCGGTCCCATCGGTCCGACTGACGACCGTGTTCTTGGGGCCATAATTATTTCAGTTAGCCCTTTATTTGAGTCCATCTGCTTCTTAAGACGTCTAAGGACACTTATTTATATCATCAACAGAAACCAGTCCCACCAGGCCTGGGCCACACCAGAACGCGGTAACTCCCTCCATCATTTAGTTTAGTTTTTTGCTTAATTTGACTTTTTATGCAAACTTAACTATTTCTAGGCCACTCATGGAGGACGCTGGAGGTCCCTTTTTGAGTCTTGGTTCCTCCCAAGGTTTCTTCCTTCTTCATTCAGGGAGTTTTTCTTTGCCACTGTCGCCCTAGGCTTGCTCAGTTTGGGATTGGCCTTTTGAGATAATATGATATTATAAAGCTGCTTTGTGACAACGCATCGTCGTAAAAAGCGCTATAGAAATAAATTTGACGTTGACTTCTTCATGATCCGGAAAGAACATAATATTAAGTGAAATATTTTATTGTATTTTGTTTAAGCCGTGCTTCGTAAAACCAGAACGTTCAGCATTTATACGAATATGTTTGCTTTCATATCATTCATTGGTTTGTTTACTACGAAGTAAATATGCCTGATGAACTAACAACAGTCCCATAGGCATGCTGTCAACAAAATCCATCCAGACAGCACCAAAACTGATAGTATATCATGTATTGGAAACACACATTGGAAAAAAATAATGTAAAAAGAATATAAATTGTTGCTTTGCTTGCTTAAATCAATCAGTCCGGCCATTGTTAAATCCATCCAATGAAATGTATAGCATTATTGTTTTGTAACCAGGGCGGCACGGGGGTCCTGGTCCCGGGTTCTGTCCCGGGTTCTGTCCCAGGGTGGGGCGGTCTGCATGTCCTCCCCGTGTCTGTGTGGGTTTACTCCGGGTACTCCGGTTTCCTCCCACAGTCCAAAGACATGCGTGCTAGGTTTAATTGGTGTCTCTAAAAGTTGGACTTAGTGCTTGAGTGTGTGCATGACTGTGTGTGTGTACCCTATGATGAATTGGCACCCCATCTTGGGTTGTTCCTGCCCTTGCGCCCAGTGTTGCCGGGTGGGCACCAAGTGGCCCGCGGCCCCGCGTAGATTAAGCGGAAGATAATGAATGAATGAATAAATGAATTTGCTTACTTTGCCGTTACATGCATAAGTAGGAACTTTGTTACAGTCTGTTTTGTACACAGACACTTGTAGGCGTCGCTGCATTGTATTGTGTTGTGTATATTGTATTGAATTGTATGCTACTTAAAGGTTTTAAAGTGTTGCCTTTTTTTGGAAATGAGGGCTTTTGAAGTGGAGTGATGGATGCCCATGTGTGTATGTTTAGAATATATTGGTTTTACTGTCTGTGCTTGTTTTGTACGTCGTCATGTATTTCAGCAGGCCAACAGTGAACTCGAGAGCTGTAAAGTGAAATAAGCGCAAAAGATGAATAAATCTTAAATAATAAGTTACTTAATAAGAAGTACTTAAATAAAAAAAATGAATAACTGAGGAGCCGTGGTTTTATGTAGTTACTGATAACAGCTTTGGCTTTGGATGCTGTGTGGATGGTAGCGTTCCAACTCGTGTTTTCAGTGGTGTGTTTCAGTGTGTCTCTGACACATTGACATTTTGTTTGCACACAGTTTTATTGTTAAAAAATGTTTTTTTGTTGTTTTTGCTTTTTCTCTCACACCGACAAGGCTTGTACTGTAAATATGCTCAACTATTAAAACTCAACTATAAAAACGGAAATTGCATATGAAATAACACACAGATATTTCAGCCAATAGAAATCATCCTTCTTGATGTAGTAGGAAATGGTGTCAGTTATTTTTGGTCATTTTTTAAAAATCCTTTTCGTATCGTGTACAATGGTTAATGGTTCTCAATGTCGGCTTCATAAAATTGTCGTTTATATTCTTATCTGTATTCTGTTTTGTGTAGTTTAATGTTTTCAATATTACTTTCTGTAGAAAATCATTGTTTAGTTTTAGGGGCAACGCAGCGGTGCATACACACACACATACACACCTACATTTTTTTACCAATATGTCTGGATGCATGTGTGAGTGGGTGACGCCCCTTTGTTGGCCTTGTGCCCAGTGTTTCTGGCAAAAGCTCTGGATTCGCTATGTCCTTCACCATGAAGTGCTTACTGAAACAAAAATAACTTCAACAATAGATCATTTGACTAAATACAGTCAATGTTCTGCATTGCTCACCTGATTCTTATTCTGAACCAGTACCTAATGATATTCTTAGTATGAACTGACTTTTATTCTGTAAAACCCACTGGCATAGTAAATCACTTTTATAGAAGACGGGAGCCCAGACTTGACCGCAAATGAGACAAAACGTATGCATGACAGATGGAAAAGTGTTACGTTTGGAAAACAGTTAATTAAGTGCAGTTTGTGGGCACGCTGTCATTTCCTGCAGCATGCCAAGTTGGCTCCAAGCGCACAACTCATTTACATGCATTACAGGAGAAGGTGCCGTTCAGCCATGGGCATTATGTTTATCCAAGAGTACATGATGGGGTAAATCCAACAATATATACTGTGTTTCCATGCCAAACTTTTGGCATGGCGACAAGGCAGGGACAGATGAGTTAAGATACAAATTTGATTAGGCGTTTAACTGCATATAAAATTATTAAGCATGTGTTTGGAGAATAAAACAAGACCTTAAGCCAATGAGTAGCAGGTACTGTTGGTCCTTTACCTACTCCGGGAACTGTGGTTTGTTCCTGGCCTCTGCCTGTGTGAAATTTGGAATGTTCTTCTCATGTTTTCATGGGTTCCCTTCAGGATCTCATGGTCTTTGACTTGGTTATTCCTAAAAGGTGAAATTATGATGGGTGTGATGTCCTCTGATGTCCCGAGGTGTGACCTCAGTGTCTCCAGTGTAGACTACATTCAAAGCATTATGTGTGTGTGTGTGTGTGTGTGTGTGTGTGTGTTATGTGGTTTTGTTTGAGGGTCCCATAGGTAGATTTTGGCTCTACTACTGCTTGACAAGTATGGACATTTGTGCAACGGAACACGCTGTCCCAAAAATTGTGTATTAACATGTTCTTCAGATATCTTTGTGTTATTTTTATTAGTAAAGAGCAATAGAGAATGACACCCCATTCTGAAGACAATGTACTTGCTGTACCTAGTGTTCTTAGTCAGAACACTTATCCTCACGTAACACTTGCAGGCTCTGAGCATGGAGAAGTTCAAACTCAACCACAAACCAGAACTTCTGCATCACAGAGTAGAAAGTAAAAAAAAAAAAACATTAAATGAAGTTCTTTCCAATTGTGTATTTGGGCTTAATCAGTGACTGCTTCTGACCAAATACAGTGAAACCTCAGAATTCAAACTTAATTTGTTTCAGAAGGCTTAAGCTCTGATTTGTTGAAAAGATTGATCACATTTTCCCATAATTAGTAAATAGGATTAACCTCCAAATAATAGCTTTGGATGCCTATTTTTGCAGTGGCTTGGTGGGTGGCACTGCCAGAGCAAGAAGGTCCTGGGTTCAGTCCCAGAGTGGGGCGGCCTGGGTCCTTTCTGTGTTGAGTTTGGATGCCCTCCCTGTGTCTGTGTGGGTTTATTTTGGTTTCCTCCCACAGACCGAGGACATGCATGTTAGGTTAATTGATTACTCTAAAATGGCATTGACTTGAGTGTATAAACGAGACTATTCTTGAGAAATCCTGGTGTGTAGACATAACCCTGCATGTGTTGCTGAAAGGGCCACTGATGATGATAGCGTTGTTAAATAAACCAAATGAAGTAACAAAAGCCTTTATTTATTTGTCGTTAATTATTAAAAGTGTGTCTAAACAAAGTGAAATGTTATAGCCATTGAGGCGAACGCAGACACTCAAGCCAATCCCAATTTAGAGTAATCAAATAACACGCATGTCTTTGAACTGTGGGAGGAAACCAGAGTACCCAGAGTAAACTCACACAGACATGCAGGACCTGGACCCGCTCTACCCTGGTCCTGAACCCAGAACCTTCTTGCTTTGGGGGTGGGGTGGCGGAGAGGAGGTAATGGGAGAAGGTGCTACCCACCAAACCACTGTGCTGCCCAGATGTGCCAAATCCATGGTCAGATACATGCTGAGCTCTTACCTTTATAGAACTAAAATGTTTTTTTTTTTTTACTTTTTAACCCCCATGCTTGGAAAGAATTTACTGTGAAATTTATAAATGGAGCCATTAAGTAGCCGAAAATTACCATTAAACATTCATAGTACTTTATGTGTGAACATGTGAACTTTATGGGCAAACCGTAAAGGTTGACATTAAAACTGTCAAGCGATTAAGAGTTTTACTCTGAAATTTCACAGTACATGTTTTTCCCGGGAAGATTAGTGAACAGTCAATAAAACGCACTCATAACAGTCTAATAAAGTATATTTTAGTTTTAAGCTGGATGTTATCAAGTAGACGAAACTATGGTCAACTACATAACAAGCTCACCTTTAGAGGAGTTTCCCCCTCCCCCATGCTTACCAAGGAAAAATTGTAATGTGAACCATGAAGTGGCCAAATTACCATAAAACATTCTGTGTAGAACTGGGAAATAATTCATGGCCAGTTCATAGTCAACCAAAATGTACAATTGTACTAAGAAATTTGACAGGAGAACCACTAAGTGGTTAATCAAGCAACTTACAGTTTTACTACGAACCCTCACAGTGCATTTTTGAGGGTTAACTCGTTCACCCCGTTGCGGGTGCACTGCTGTCTATGCCCCACGGACACCAAACACGAATGCTTTCTCGTATTAGACTACATTTCTTCTTTGACACATTTCTACAATCAATATTGTGTAGGGTTTTTTTTGTATCAGGTGTATTTGTATCTCTGCCGTACCTGTACATGAATTCTCCATCTCAGGAAACATCTTAATCAAATGTACGATCTCGTAGACATTTTAAAAGCAACGGTTTAGACTTCTATAAGGTTTTTTTTAAGGTCTCAACAGAAGGAGCAAGTTAGAAATGCAGTAAAATCCTGGTTCTGCTGTCAGCAGAAGTTTAGTTCTAACCTACACGTCATCTTTAATTAACCTTATCAATGGTTTGAGATTGGGAGACTGGCTGTGACGTCCAGGCATGACAATATGTAATCAGCCCTTCCACTTAAGGATTGTCAGTCATTTTATCAAGACAATCTCTGACTTGATTCCGAAATATCCCAAGAATAAAACGGTCTTTTGGCTCTTAGTGTGTAACCGTAGTTAAAATGGGATGTAGTGTTATTGAATATTAAAACGAATGTGTATTTCAAAGATCATTAATCCAGCTTAAATGTAGTTATGATATTTCCAACACTGCTCTGTTTGTTTGAAACGCTACATCAGCATCTTCAATTGGTCGGTTTAGCTTTTGGATTGTGGGTAGAGCAGTTCTTCCTGGTGACTTCCTGTGCCTGAAATAATCATCAAAGCCATAAATGTATGAAAAGTGAATGAATGAAAATTGTAGCTTAGTAAATATGCTACTAAAAAGTTGAAGAATATAATATGCCAGTATACCAATATACCAATATAAATGCCAGGTACAATTGGTCTAACCCTAACAGTGCGAAGTAAATATGTCAAAATACAATGTGTTGTTTTTTTATGTTCACACCTCGTGGTCCTTGTTATGGGTGGTGATAGGGTGGAGTTTATCCCAGAGAACTTGGGACTCCATAGCCTATAGCAGGTCTGTGATTCTCCCCACCTCAGCCATGCCTGTACGAAGCCTGACCCACCAGAAGGCACTGCTGGGACTCACTGGGGTGCTGGGCTACAAAAAGTATGCGTTCAACACGTGTCTATGGTAGATTTTTTATTAATAAGGATTCATCAACATAAACACTATAGCAAATACATGCATATGTGCTATGTGCTTTGTAGGTGACACACACACACACACATCTAATCGTAATGTTATCTCAAAACCAGTCATATATATACACACACTCAAGTCAATTTAGTGTTATCAATTAACCTAACATGCATGTCTTTGAACTGTGCGAGGAAACCTAGTTACCCATAGTACACCTACACAGACACAGAGAGGAGGATTTTCCTGCTGTGCTACCCACTGTGCCATCGTGCCACCCCTGGTAGATCTGAGCAAACTGTGAGACATTAGTAACATATCTTAAGCAGAGATTACTGGAGATCGCTGGACTCTTTTAGTTTGAGAGAAAAAACCCCGAGAAGCAGGAGACATTTGCAAAAGAAGATCTTTTTTTGGTTATAGTTATGGATGCTGCCAAGACCTAAGGAACAATCATATATTATATATTTATATTATGTACATGTATATATATAAATTATATCTATAACTCTCTCTCTCTCTATATATATATATATATATATACATATATATATATGTATTTGTGTGTGTGTGTGTGTGATATATAAGTGATAGTGTGCAATTTCAGACGCTCCCTCCGTCTATGCACTAATGTTCCAGTGACAAGATGTTCCAAAAGTGCTTTCACCTTAGTGGCTACCAGGTTTCGCTTTATTTCCACTAATTTCATGTCTTTATATTTCATGCATTTATTAATTAGAGTTATTGTATGACATGTATTTTCTTTATTTATGTTTGACTTATAAATTACGTATGAATAGAGGCATAAAAACATTGGTATAGGCGTCATTTCTATTACTTCTTAAGGGGAAAAGAAGTTTATTTCCAACCCAACTAATCGGAATTCAAACAATTTTCTCGAGTCGGTTAAGTTTGAATTCTAAGGTTCCGCTGTCGTTCTACCATAAAGTCTCAGAGGTCTCGGGTTCGATCCACAGGTGGAGCAGTTTGGGTTCTCTGAAGTCTATTTTCTGATCCATTTCTGTTCCATTTGAATTCCGAAACGTTATTTTGTCCTATAATTAATCCTCCGTTAAAATTCCCCACTAACCAGATTCTTTCAGGATTATTATCTGTACACGTTTTAAAGATTTTCTAAAGCTTGTCTCTTCTTTTTTTCCTCCTAAAAGCCAAACCTTTAATTAGCAGTTATTAAGCAAGTCATCTCTCATACATGCATCCCTCATTAAACCAGCAGTCTTATCTGCTTTAGTCGGGACTCTCTGCCTTTGAGAACTTTTCTTAATCCTGAAAGTGGTCCGAACTGATTCAATAAACATATTATTAGTGACATGGAGGTCAGAGCTTGAGGCGTGGCCCGTCCATTGCAAGTAAACACATCTCTGTTGTTTCAGGGGAGGCAAACAAACAAACTAAAGAACCGTAAGAGGGCACAAAAGGACAATGCAAAGAAATTGGCTTGTCATTAAGCGCTGATCTATCAGCCAAACCACACAGGAGTTGACACAGAATGACAAACTTTTCTAATTGTTCGTGGTTGGCAAATTTTTCAAGTATCCAGAAATCAATCAATACAAATTACAGGTTGCATTTTATTTGTTCGTAATGCTATAGTGACATTTACGTGCCGTAGTGCACATAGAATTAGACACAGATCATTATCTAATCATCATTCTACAGAAGCACCGGACATTACTTTCACTTACCAAGCTCACATGAAAAAAAATTCATTCTGTTAAATATCCCATAAAACGTTTGGTTATTGAATGATGGTCAGTGCTTTACATGATGCGTCTGCCCCCGAACAATTCATTCATTCATTCATTATCTTCCACTTAATCCACGTGGGGTCATGGGCCTGCCAGTGCCCACCTGGAAACTCTGGGTGCAAGGGCAGGAACAACCCTAGACAGGGTGCCAATCCATCGTAGGGCATACACACACACACACACACACACACTCACTAAGGGTCACTTTGGAGACACCAATTAACCTAACACGTGTATGTCTTTGGACTGTGGGAGGAAACCGGAGTAAACCCACACAGAGACGAGGAGGACCCAGGCCGCTCCACTCTGGGATTGAACCCGGGACCTTCTTGCTGTGAGGCAGCGGTGCCGCCCCCCATGAGCCACCAATGAACTTCAGTTTTAATTTAATTACTTTAGTTTTAATTTAATTGCTTTAGTTTTAATTTAATTCAATTTTAATTTTATTGCGAGTGGTTGAACGGTATCCGGTTCCATTGTGAATTTCAATAGACGATATAAACCCAATATATTTCATATTTTGTCTGTTCAATTTCATTTTATTTGTTTATAAACATCCACTGAGATCTCAGAGCAAGCGATGCTGCTAAGACCTAGGGAGTGATCATACTGTATAATATATTAATATATGATCTATGCGTATATAATATCTGTTTTCAGACGCTCCCTAAGTCTCTGCACAGTCACTGTCCCAGTGATAAGACATTCCAAAAGGGCATTTATCTTAGTGGCTACAAAGTTTCGCTTTATATGTCTTTATATTTTATTTATTTCATATATTTATTCCTTGGAATTATTGTATGACATATATTTGCATTATTTATGTTTTAGTCATGAATTACATATGAATAGACATATGTATAAAAAACATTGGTTTGGGGGTCAATTCTATTACTTATTATAGGGAAATGTGATTCCGACCCAAAAAAACGGAATTCAAACAACAGTTAGGTTTAAATTCTGAGGTTCCACTGTACTTAAGTCTATCTACCAAAAAGTCTCACAGCAAGAAGGTCTTGGGTTCGATGCCCAGATGGAGCAGTTTGGGTCTTGTTCTTTTTATGTGAAGACTGCATATCCTCTCCCTGATCCGGTGTCCTCCTGCCATATATAGCAGCAGCCTAGCGTTGAAGCTACTGGACTCTGGACCTGATGGTCCGGGGTTCAAATCCCACCTCTGCCAAGCTGCCACAGTTGGGTCCTTAAGCAAAGTCCATGATTTGTAAGACTATATGAATTGTGTAAGGCTGTCTGCTAAATGCCGTATATGTGTATAAAATTAGGGGATACAGCTAAATGAAATATCCCATAATGAAATATTTTGGTGACTAGCTTTGAAGTAACCGTGTGTATCGATACAACCTTGTGTCTGTTGTTAAAATGGCCACTGTTACTGATAGTATAAGTTATTTCCAGTTGAATAAATCGATTAAACAAAATCAATGGTTAAAATCCAATCCAAATATTGTGGAAGATGTTCATGTGAAGAATCCCAGCAACACCCCAGAGTTGAAGATGTTCTGTAAGGAGTGATGGGCTCAGTTTCCTCCAAGCTGATGTGCAGGACTGATCAGCATTTAAGGGAAGGTTTAGTTGCTATTATAAGTGGACCAATGGATACTGAAAGTAAAGATTCACGTACATTTGCCATTCACATGTGTTCTATTGGATCTTGTTAGTGTATTTCCATCCGTGAACTGCTCCAATCTTACTCAATAATACAACAATGCATGCAATGCTCTGTGAATTGCATCCTTTCAGATTCTTTCTGGGCTGTACTTAAATGAAATTGATCTGCTTTTTTTTCACACCCAGCAGCTTGACAAGACTTTTAAGAGGTACTGAAAGATTTTTGCTAACCACTCTCAGAACAAAGGAGAAAAAAAATCAGTATCTGGCATGTGGAATATCACAGCCTGCATGAAGCAGATGTTGCATCCGTTGCTTCCATGCTAAAGGTTTAGCACTCCTAGTCTAATGACGTGCTTTGTCGACTTTCTAAGTGAGAAGAAGCGGCCATGACATGCAGACAGGGGGATCTGTATACTCTAGGTGGTTGCTCTAAATATGGCGTAGGTTTGAGTCCTCTGAATGGCTCGTACCCTGTGCAGGGTGTGTTCCTTCCCTGTGCCCATAATAGTTTTTGAATCAGTGTAAGTTTTGAGCCATTAGTTGTTGTCAGGCATTTTCAGCCATTAGCATCAAGAGTTAGCAACCAGCTTTCATCTACTGCTTATTATTTCTCAGCTGCTTCACATCTGATACAGGTTTATGGTTTATTTAATAAAAGTCCAGCACTGGTACCATTCATACTGGAACTGGAACCTTTGATACAAGAACTGGTACCTTTAATACTGGAACTGGAAGCACTAATGCTAGAACTGGTACCTTTAGTACTGGAACTGGAACATTTGATACAAGGACTGGTACCTTTAATACTGGACTAATACTAGAACTGGTACTATTTATATTGGAACTGGAAGCACTAATCAAAGAACTGGTACCTTTAATAATCCTAGATCCTAGAACTGGTATCATTAATACTGGAACTGGAACAATTGATACAAGGACTGGTACCTTTAATACTGGATCTGGAAGCAGTAATACTAGAACTGGTACCAGTAATACTAAAACTACAACGTTTAATACAAGAATTGATACATATAATAATGGAACTGGAACCATTGATACTAGAACTGGTATCATTAATACTGGAACTGGATCCTTTAAAGAGGAGACTATAATCGAGTATCTGAAACCTTTAAAGGAACAGGTACAGGTGGCTGCTAGAACAGAAATACACTAAAATAAATTCAGGTATATCTGATTATGGGATGTTTAATTTTGAATTATGCCCTCATTTTTGTGAGCCGTGTGTTTGATAGTGGAATCATACTGGACTGTTTGCTCATGAAAAAAGGACTGTTTTTGTTTTTTTGAACCAAACATTCTGGAGCTGTGCATTTAAAAAGTCCTTTCATTTTAGGCGAACTTTAAGAACTTTGCCTTTGCCTTATTGCTTATTAATTTGAGGCGTTTTGATGGTGTGGATGTGAAAGCTTTCTTCTTCAACCGGACTAAAGAGCAAAGCTTTGCTCTATCTTTTTCATGGCAAGATTAAAAGCCTGTTGATAGAGAGAAGAACATTTGCTGACACACTTCTCACTTGTTCCTTGTGTTGACAGACGCCAGACCTAAAAGATTTTGAGCTAATAGAGGGACAACTCCGAGGACTTTAATTATTTATGGGCGAGAACTTTTTTTCATAAGCACTTTTAAAAGTGAGCGCTGACAGAACGCAAAAAAATGATGGAATTGCACAGCAACAAGTCATTTCTTCTAAACACAAACCAGTCAGTGCTTAGCCGAGGGCAAATAGAGCCCTGTGCATGAGGTAAAGTCCAGACTGAATCTCAGTTCTCCTTGACATCGGTTCAAAATGACACTAAACTGGTAAACACATTCACTACGAAACAGCCTGCGGGAGAAAGCCGACCTCCTCAACATGAGTGCGCTGTTGTGTTTGTTCCGCAGAGTCTCACAGCGGGTCATGTGAACTTTTGCAGCAAGCCATCTCCAGCGTCTTCACACAACCATCTTGGTTACTCGTCTTTAATTAATTCTGAATTGCCATGCTCGGTTCTCAGAGTGATCTCTACTCAGAGGTAAAAGCTGTCATCCATACCCAAGTTCCTGCAGCTCCCTCGTTAGGTAAAAGCTTTTTAAAAGCAGGTGCCCATCTTTAAAAGGCAGATACAATGATGCACGGTCTTCACCTGGCAGAGGGAACCAACGTAAAAATACCTCAACCCAGAAAGGCTGAGGAACTGCAAAAAGGAACATGTCAGAAAACACTATGGTGGTGGTTAAGGTGGTTAAGATACTGGACTATGGATTAGAAGGTCCAGGGTTCAAATCCCACCTCTGCCACAGTTGGGTCGCTGAACAAGGCCCTTGGATTGTAAGACTGTATACATTGTAAGCCGCTCTGGATAAGGGGGTCTGCTAAATGATGTAAATTTAATGGGGTGCAGTAGTCTAGCGGTTAAGGTACTGGACTCTGGATCTGATGGTCCTGGGTTCAAATCCTGCCTCTGCCCAAAGCTGCCACAGTTGTGGCCCTTAAGCAAGGCCCTTAACCCACCATTGCTTGAACTGTATAAGTCGCTCTGGATAAGGACGTCTGCTAAAATGCCACAGTTGCATTTTATTGCATTATTAAATATGATATGTAATCAATAACAGTAAGACTATGATAACAATGACAGCATTAATAAAAAGAGTAAATAAGCAGACATATGATTTAATAAGGATAAAAAGGAAAAAGAATAAATGAATTTTGAAATCATTAACGTGAAACATCTCTTCTAGGACATGCCTGAGCATTTGGGATAGAGGCTTAAATTCTGTCCAACCATGCACTATTCTCCTGCTGAGTTCCTCCGACAGCCCTGAAATCCATACTGATAAACTCTTTAATGGAAAACAGTCTAACGCTGCCATTACATCTGCTAAGGTCAAATCAAGGCTTCGCACTTTTGATTAGATTCTCTATTATCCTTTGCCTGTGGGTCAGAAATGCATGAAGGCCAAAATGATTCAGTGCAGGAATGTTATTCCCGTCCTTTCTGGATCCACCGTACCTTCATGAATCAATAGAGAAATCATATTTTTCCTCTCGCACTCTCGTGAACCTGTAACATTATGGCTCCTTGTATCGTGTTTCCACATATCGGCCTCAGAGCGGATATGATCTTGAGCATGAAATTTTTCTGACAATTACATGACCTCTGAGGAACTAAGAGGGATAAATGCTGTACTGAACTACAACCATTACGTGCTTTAATGGGTATTGACCTTGAGAAATAGCAAATAGAGAAATGAACAGTCTTCCGATAAATGTTCGGGACTCAGACACAATCTCAGTGTTTAAATCTAGGCTCAAGATTGGTTGTTTAGTCAAGCATCTATTTCTAGTTCTAGTTTTCGTCTTTCATATGGAAAGGTACCAAATATCATGTCTAATTCATTTCCTCTTTCTGCCAAGGTTCTTGCTTCAGCGGTGACTCTGCCGTGGGAGGTGATATCATACAGAACGACCAGCCATGCTGAAAAGGCTCCCTCTCCCGTCTTTACATCCAGTTATTGCATGCTATTATTTAAATATTTAAATGTTAAGTATGTTTATTACCCAAATGAGGATGGGGTTCCCTTTTGAGTCTGGTTCCTCTCAAGGTTTCTGCCTCTTAATCTCAGGGAGTTTTTTCTTTCCACTGTAGGCGTTTGGCTTGCTTAGAAACTGGAGTAAACCCATGTGGACGTGGGGAGGCCAGGTTCTGCACAGAAAGAATCCCTATCGCTCCACCTGGGGATGTCACTCAGAACCTACTCAGAGATGGTGCCACTGAGCCACTGCGCTACCCTGGCTTACAACTGATATCCTTTCATGCAAACAATTGTGGGTTCAGGTCTTTGCTCAAGGGCATAACAGTGGTATCTTGGTTGGGATTTGAACACTGGACTTTCTGATTCATAGACCAGTACCTTACCAGCTAAGCATCATAATTCCAGACATTTACATTTATCAGACCCACTTATCCAGAGCGACAGCCTTACAATGCAAGCAGTTGTTGGTTAAGGGATTGCCTGAGGTAGGATTTGAACCCTGGACAACCTGATCCACTGTCTCGTGCCAATACAGACCCATAAATTGAAGAGAGACTCAAAGATGGGTCACTGGGCCTGTGTGGTTCCATCTAGGCCTGATACATTCCTCAGATGGCAAGCACCGATCAGCCATAACATTTAAAGCACTCGACAAATATTGTGTAGATCCTCCTCATGCTGCCAAGGTTCTGACCCAGACCTTCACAAGACCTCTGAAAGGCTTCTGTAAAATCTGGCACAGGGACATTGCCAGATACTTTAAGCAGCAGATACTGTAAGGTTTGTAAGTTCCCAGGTGTTTATTGTTTCAGCACATCCCAAAGACTGCTGAGGTCTGGTGAATTTGGATTCCAAGTCAATGCCTTGAACCAATTATCATCTTCCTCAAACTGTACACTTTCCTTCTGTGTAGCAGGGTATGTCTTTTTGCTACAAGACGACATTGCCAATAGGGAATACCGTTGCCTTGATGAAGGGGAACGAATGCCAGGATTCAAATTTTCCAACAGAATATTGCCAAGAGGGTCACATTGCCAATGTTATTCACTTCACCTGTCAGTTGTTTTAATGTTAAGCCTGTTCAGTCTGCAGTATATCACTACCATCTAATACACCATGCAGAAGCCAGGTGAACACAGAGAGAACATACCAAACTGTGCAGACAATATTCATAGAGCACCCTGGTCATCCATGCAATCCCTGGACATGTGAAGCACCAACTAAAGGCCTTTTATCTCACATATCCAGTTACATTTCTATATTGCTGCACTTACGAATGCACTTACAGGAAACAAGTGTATTTTTAGATCACCTAATGGGCGCCTAAGACTTCTGCACAATTATTAATTAATTATCGGCAAAATGATTTACACTTTTGTCCTGACATGCATTACGACAACGACTTACTAGCACCATCCACCTTCCTGTTGTTCGTACAAGCTCTATTATCTCATTATTTTCATATTAAGCACTGGTTGGTCTACCAATAAGAGACCTCTGGTTGTCCTTTCTCTCCGTTCTGGGAAGTTCGAGGTAATCTAATTGCCATCTGAGTGCACCTGGGGACCTTGAAAAGCAGCATTATGGGTTTCTTTCTCATCGTATTTGCAAAGTCCCCTTGTCGTTTTCTGCTAGCTTTGATTTTGATCCATTCTCCCTACATTTTTAGTTGAGGAGAAAAGGGGTCTCTTTTGATCCCTTCCTTCATCATGCTGAGAGCAAACTCTGGCCTCGGTGGATGTGCCTGAGCTAATGCCTCCATCTCGGGAGCTGTACAGTGCCAGGTGATAGATAAAGACATTAGAGAGATGAGTATCCACAGTCGAATGCACATACTGAAGATGCCCTGAAGATCTGAAGCCCTGAATGAAGGATCACAGGATGTGATTAAGCCTTCATTTATCAACCGCAGTCTGCACGTGGAACTAAGAATACAGAGCTGAGGGGAAAGTGAGAAATGAGCTTAGAAATGGGCTTTATTCAAACATGAGGACATGTGTAGTCTTCAGTGCTAGAGATATTACAGCCTACAACTCTTAGCTTGTTCTAGGTTTGGTATATAATAGATCTCATGCTTCTCTTGGACAGGGTCTGGAGGTCTGGCACCAAAACCAGAGAACATAGACCAGACCCAAGTGTAAGTGTGCCCTGGACAGGATGCCAGTCTGTTGTAGGGTTGGGTAGGGTTTAATGTTTCAGCACCAGCAGGATGAGCTCTCCACTGGCATCTCCTCCCTCAGAAACATGAAATAATGGCACATTTTAGACACATTTAGACACATCCAACTCAAACATTACAGTAAATCATATAATACACTAACACAAGATATACAGTAGCAAACTCATTAGAGAAACCTATGTTATATTATATGTTATAAACTTATATTACACATAAGTTCATGATTCTGTTTAGCTGTATTTTGATATATATATATATATATATATATATATATATATATAAGTATATATGTACTTGTTTGTTTGTCTCCTTTTTGTTTGCTCCCTTCCCCCCCTTCCCCACGCACCTATTTTTTACTCCCCAGTCCCTCTAATCCTGAACCCCTAACGGTGTGTATATATATATATATATTAAAAAGCCTAGCGGTTAAGGTACTTGACTTTGGACCAGAATGTCCAGGGTTCAAATCCCATGTCTGCCAAGCTGCCACAGTTGGGTCCTTGAGCAAGACCCTTAGCCCACCATTGCTGTATTAATTGTAAATCGCTCTGGATGAGGGCGTCTGCTAAATGCTGGAAATAGAAATGGAAATGAAATGGAAAAATAAATAAATAAATAAATAATAAATATTAATAGTCCTCCAAAGAGAGGGGGTGGTGGCGGGACAAAAAAAAAAAGAAATAATGACACTTTTTTAATCTTTAGAATGATAATTCATGTATTTAGAATACATAATTCTAGAATCCTACTTTATGTAGTCTTAGGTTTAGTACTGTATATTTCATTTTCCTTGGAAGAGTGTCCACTGGTCTGGCGTGGCTTTCTGCTTAAATTTTGCAATACAGATAAGGTAGGATTTGTTCTGACTAGGGCTGTACCGATCCGATGTTCTGTATCGTTATCGGCCCAATGTGTGTCAAAATCACTGGATTGAAGATCAGATGAGGGGGAAAAAAGATAATCCGATATCTTTCCTATCACGTTTATGCTTTACCACAATGTGGACGACACGCCGTAAACAGAGACGTGTTACTTGAGCAATAGCTGGAACTCGAGTTAAAACTGTTAGCTAGCAGCCTGGTCATCATGTCAGCTGTGTGGAATTCTTTCAAGCTCAAGGACGATAAAAGTAAAACAGCCGAGTGCAATGTTTGCAACGTCAGGGTTTCACGAGGTGGCAGCAGCGTATCAGTCTGATATCGGTATCGCTAGATATTCAAGGTTGCGTTATCAATATCGATATCAGGCACAACAAATGGTATCGAGCCAGCCCTAGTTTTGACGAACCCATTGTAAATTGCATTTGAGCAAATCTGATTCGTTTAATGCAGTATATACTGTATAATTCATAGGGTAGCCTTCCTTATGCATGCTTAAAACCCTACACGACTGCAACCACAGCTTTTCGTTACGACATATACTGTATGGCCATGGTTCGATAAAAGTCATATCCTTATTAATGAGGAACTTTATTGGGCCACTTTATTAGGTACACCTGTTTACCTGCTTGCTAATGCAAATATCTAAACAGTCAGTCATGCAGACATGGCTAAATGTCTATCATTGTCGGTGGTGGACAGCTTCAGAACCTGCTGATTTACTGGGATTTTCACACGCCGGCATCTCTAGAGTTTAAAGAGAATGGTCTGGGTGACCATCTGGGTGAGAGGAGAACAACCAGAACCTGGTTCGAGCTGACAGAAAGGTAGCAGTAACTCAAATAAGCACTCGTTACAACCGAGGTATGCAGAAACTCCTCCCTTAATGCACAACGCTTCATGTCAAATCTTGAAGCAGATGGGCTACAGCAGTAGAGCCACACCAAGCGCCACTACTGTCAACTAAGAACGGGAAACTGAGGCTGCAATTTTGACCAGCTCACCAAAATTAGACAGAAGAAGAACTGCAGTACAGCAGACAACGTTTCCAGAGTAACACGACTTTCTGGACAGCAATCCACCATCAGCTGCACAAGTGCAGTATTATGCTTTATGTGCAAAGCTATTAACAAATGACATCATGTAGTCCAGCACAAAATGGCTCCACCCTGTTCAGACTTTCACAGAGTGCCTTTCTTTCATGTCATGGAACCTCAACAATAAATCAACCATGATCTGGCAACGTTCTCCCAGTCCTTTCCCAGTGCTGTGTTTTGATTTGACGAGGCAGAAGACCGATTTATTTACCGAAGGTCATTCTGCTCATCCCGCCGCTGCGCTTTAGCAGGAACCACCACAGCTGTGTATGCTTAATTACTATGGTAACCGTTTCGGTCCGGTCCGGTCAGGCGTCGGCATGAGCACAGCTGCAATAACAAAAAGCGTCTCCCGTTGAAATTAGAAACGCCAGTCAACAGGGCGTGAGAAGTGGGGGGCGGGTGGCTCCAGTGGCCCCTGGAGACCGTCTTGTGTAATTTAGGTGGTTTATCTGTCTCCACTTACTCATTACTTCACTTCATCTAGGATACTGGTTTTCCTGTGAATCCAGAGACACTTAAATAGATCACTTAGAAACAAGAAAACAATCACTCCTGTTTAAGGCTGCGTCCACAACCACATGGTGCTAAACTAAATAGTGCACTATGAAAACGGAAACTGAAGAGGAATCATCCGTGATAGGTTCTTTTCTTTAGGTAAAACACTTTCTCTGTGAAGAACCCCTTAATCAAGGAACTTTTCTATTCTAAAAGGCTTGCTTCAAACCCAGAGCTGTTATACTCATAGTTGGGATTCTTTTTGGATCATTTTAAGGATAGATAGAGCACAGAGGTGGACTGCAAACCTAAACCATCGTTACAAGGAAGGATACGTTCATAGATTTCATGTTGATTACACCTAATTCGGACCCGACCATTTGAATAGTACAAAAATTGAGACTCACCAGACCAAACAACATTTTTCCAATCTCCTGTTGTCGAATTTTGGTGAGCCCGTACAAATTTACCTCAGTTGCTTGTTCTTAGCTAACACCAATGGCACCTAGTGTAGTCTTCTGCTACTGTAGCCCATATGCTCCAAGGTTCAGTGTATGGGGTGTTCAGAGATGTTCTAACAAGGTTGTACCAAGTGACTATTTGAGTTACGTTTGTTTTTTGATTTGCATGAACCAGGCTGGTCCATTCTTTCTGACGTCAACAAAACATTTTCACCCAGAGAACTGCCCTCACTGGATATTTTCCCTTTTTCAGTCTGTTCTCCATAAACCCTAGAGAAACCTGTGTGTGAAAATCTCAGTAGATCAGCAAGTTCTGAAATATCATACTATCTTGCACCAAAAACTACGCCATGGTCAAGTCACTTAAATCCCCTTTCTTCCCCAGTTCTGATGCTCAGATTGAACTTTAGCAAATTGTCTTCATTGCATCTACGTCCCAAAAATCTGAGACCATCATTTGGGATAGATGCCGCATTGGGGGCCTGTGGTGGTGTAGCAGTTAAGATGTGTATATATATATATATAATGATCAAATTGACTGGCTGTAAATTTTACGATTTAGATATTTTGAGTGCTACTGGCTATGTGTTCTGGAAAAAAGGAGCAATAAAATTATCTTTTTACTGACTTTTTTCAAGAGAAAAAATACAAAATGCTTGCAGGCACAACGATTCTTCCACCACTGAAAAAGGCTGTTCATTTAACCCGATGATTTCAATTATTTTTAGGGTTATTTGTTTAGCCTTGTGACTGTCACGCTCATACGGGGGAGTGTTGGTGAGTGTGGGCTGCGTTAATTGCCGTCTGACTGTCATCACTTTCACAGACCATGTAAAAGTTCCACACGGCAGACATGTTTGTTTATGATTTATCGCCGCGCGCCTGCGCAGTGTAAAGGAAAGGGGGCTGGGACACAACACTGCACACAGGGCCTTTGCGGGTTGCAAAGTACAGGTGATCAGTTTTTGTGATTGCCATTAAAAGGCATTGATTAGCATACGCCCATTATATGCGTTGTCACGGAAATCTGCCGAAAACGCCTGTTATAATAATGTTGCATATAGAGCAAAATTATGTACCTGCATTAAGATTTTCTCCTAGCAGACAGACTGTAAAAATGTCAGTCCTATATCAAGAAGCATCAGAAACCTTTAAATTAGGGTCACAACCTCAGAATCATTTTGTTGAGCAGCCGTAGCTCAGAGGACATTAAAAGGTCGAGGCCTTTCAATAAGATACTTCGTCCTGAGTGCAATTAATATGCAACCTGTGTGTGTGTGTGTGTGTGTGTGTGTGTGCAGTTTTCCTTCTTACATAATACAGATTTATGGCTTTCCATGACTTATCTCACCTAAGTCCAGTAATCAGCATAACATGCACAATGTTTAAGTAAATATTTGCACTGCTGACATTTAAAGCCCCAAATGACATTCTGGCATAATCATACTGTTCACATGCTTTATCTTGGAAATCAACCGATAATGACTTATTCCGATCAATCGGAACACCACCAATACATATATATATATATATATATATATATTTGTTCTGATTGATTGGCCACTGATCATTACTTTTTGTTAGATAGAAATAAACCCAAAATAAAAAAATGAAGTGGTGAAAATGTATGAAGTACGAGGGCTGTCACACGCTGTAAATTACAAATGTTCTTATAAAACACATAAAAGTGTTTCCGAATAAAAACTCTTTGTAAATCTCTGCACGGGGGCTCGGTGGGGCGGCACTGCTGTCTCACAGCTAAGAAGGTCCCGGGTTCAGTCCCAGGGTGGATCGGCCTGGGTCCTTTCTGTGTCGAGTCTGCATGTCCTCCCCGTGTCTGCGTGGGTTTACTCCAGGTACTCCGGTTCTAAATCCAATCTACTCTAAATGTTTAGCTATCCCACATACCAAACTACGATTATTACGCACTGATGAACAGATTCACTTAACCATCAAATAATGGTCATATAAAATGTAGCTTTGCCAGATTTACCACAACACTGATTATCAAATTCCACACTGACCTAGCAAAGCAGTTAAAGTGGTGGAGAAACTTTTCAGGCAAACGATCACAGTTTTCTATCCTGTGCATTACATTCGTTTAGTTCGAATAATTTAGTTTGCCTGTTTAAAAGCGATATATGCGCTGAGGAGGAACCCAGTCTGTTTCAGGCTCTCTTACGAACGCTAATCTCGCCGTCATATTTTAGCTGAATGTGGGTGAATTTGCTTCTCGTTGACTGGAGAATGGCTCAGACAGACAGAGAAAATGAAATATGTACTCTCAAAGTGTGGGAAGTGTACTGGATCACTGTGCTCTAATACTGCTAACAATTTCAACACACCAATGAAGGACCGATTTGCATTAGGTGATCTAATATCAGTCTCCAGAGCTGGTGTGTTAGAATGATTCATTCTGGGGACGAACACAAGGGACAAGTTCCACAGGTCTCAGAGCTGCAGTCACGCAATAATTTGTAGCAGTCAGAGAGAAAAGGTGACTCGGTGGGGCGGCACCGCTGCCTCACAGCAAGAAGGTCGCGGGTTCAATGCCAGGGCGGAGCGGCCTGGGTCCTTTCTGTGTGGAGTCTGTAAGTCCTCCCTGTGTCTGTGTGGGTTTAATCCGGGTACTCCGGTTTCCTCCCACAGTCCAGTTAGGTTAATTGGTGTCTCTAAAGTGGTCCTTAGTGTGTGACTGTGGAATGGATTGACGCCCCGTGACCCGTGTGGATTAGGCGGAAGATAATGGATGTCTGGATGGATAGAAAGGAAGCTATTACAGGCATTAGTAATTAACCAATAATGCTTTGGATTGAAAGGTTTGTATTAAAAAGTCAGAGCCGTTTCCAGTCAGTTCCTTTGATTACAGTTTTCTTAGCTTGAATATATAATATTATTATTATTTCATCAGTCGCGGAGCGGTCACCGTGCCCTCCATAAGTCCACACTAATTCAACACTCTCAGCGTTAAGACTTAGGGGTATGGCCGCATAAATCAATAACACATTCGCATTATGCCACCTTATGCATAACAAACGACCTTATATTATGGTCTATGGAAAAGCACTTAGAGCCCACTAACGTTTACGATAGAATTTTAGCATTCCTCTTCATCCAGTACAGTGACAATTCAATTTAAGAGTGTGGAACATGGAATGGTTTTGTTTTAATAACTGCTATCACCAAATGAGGTCGTACTGACTGATGAGTATCTTAAACCAAAGAAGAAAAGGTCTGACACAATCCTTTCGCTTTCTCTCTTTAACCCTACAAGACACAAACCGAAGGGTTTTTGTTAAGCTGCCTCGGTGCGTCTTTAAATGATCGAGAATAAATAGTTTATACTAACTGACAAACTTTTTTTTTCTCATTTGGCAGCATTTGTAGACTACAGCATGTTCCCTGTCAATTTGACTTGTGGGCTTGAGAAGAGTTCCAGAAGTCATGACTCGGCTTCATGGCTTTTGTGGGTTCTAAAAGTTTAGCTGAACAAGAATTCTTGATCATTCTGGTGTTTACAGATTGGAGCTTGCTCAGGGACACCGTGGTTCCCATGATTGGCTGCGTATGCTGCTCTTACGTAACGTTACATGTCGCAACTTTTCAGTTGGTCCTATTTTTATGCTGGAAGAGTATGGGATTCATGGAAAATGGGTCTGAAATATAGGTGTGGGAACACAGGGCTGTTCTGTTTAAAAATAACAGTGAGGAATCATAGGACCCTGGAAACAGAGACCATGGAAGAGGGGGCAGAGGGAATAAAAGAGTCTGGAAAAGTAGCATTCACAAAGGTTCTGGAAATATAAGAACAGATTTTGGATCCATACCTGGACATGGAACAAAAGGAACAAAAGGAACATGGAGAACTGGGAATATAGAACATGTTACTTAGGTAACTTAGGGCCTGAGAATTTGGTAATATGTGGACCTGGCAACATATTGTCTTGTGAAAATAAAAGAAAGTGGGAACATATTGCTATGGGTACATAAGAACCTGGGAATGTACCGACCTGAGAGTAAACAACTTGGGTACATGGGGTCCTGACTATAATTAGTTGTCTAAAGTAGTTTTTCCCAAATTGCGGGACCTGATGCGGTTTCAGGAGGTGCATAAAAAGGTGCAGGTGATTCTGTGAAAATATGTTCAAAATAGTAAATGCTTCCATACAGTAGAACTTGTCATGTATGTGTGTGTGTGTGTGTGTGTGTGTGTGGTGTGGGGGTGCACAATGGGAAACCAAAGTCAATTCACTTGAATATTTAACTACTCTTCAAAAAATCGCCAATTTGCATGTCCAGTCGAAACAATCCGATAATTTTATCTGTTGACAAACGATGTCATAGTGAGGTGAAAAAACATGCACTTGTGTGTTTTTACAAAAAGGGCTTGGCAAAGAACAATTGGGAACCACTGGGCTAAGCCATGAGTTTAGGCGTAACAGATCTTTTAGGAATGTTAATAGGAGTAACACAGGGAGATTCTTTATGCTTGCAGGTCCACGGATAGACAATTGAGAATATAATGATCATGGAGCAAAGGAACCTGGAAACAAAGGACATTGTGATGGATAGACGTCTGTCATTTGATAGACGTCCCTTGAGCAGCACTGACACAAAGGCTTTTAAAAAAAAAGGGTTTTAAAGAAATCTGTAACACGTGACCGACCTTTTATCTTGATCCTCAGTCTTATCCGGCACACAGATGAAAAAAGATTCGCCTTCTCTTTAACTGAATACTGACCTTTCCAGCGCTCCACCACTAATGATTATAGATAAGTCAGAAGGAGGGTATGGATGCTATCACCTCCTGCTGGTCCCCATTGCACATTTAGTTCCTGATAACCATTGTTTTGAAACTCCTGGGGCACATGTGAGGCACTGTAACAACTTCTTACCAACTTTAATAAAAGACAGTGCTTTTGGGCTTATTCACACAGAAATAGCAACGTGTTTCTTCTTAATGGCCAGGAAGAAATGTCAAGGATGAAGAGCTTTCTGTAGCTTATTTGCATAATGATTTTCTTATACATTATGTCACTGGAGTCCAGGTTGTTTAGGTTAATTTTCTCCATTCGTTCTGTAAGTAGTTCCGCTTTAGTGTTAAAACGTTCAGTGGAGGCATACGTGATATTTTCAGAAGAAATACGTACAATTTGAATAAAAAAATATATTTTTAATAATAGGCAAGGCAAGGCAAGGCAAGTTTATTTATATAGCACCTTCCATACGCAACGGTCACTCAAATACAAAGATGAGTCAAATTAAATACATTTAAGAGAATAACAATAAAAATGAAAATTAAAATAAAGTAAGAATAAAACATGAATAAAATATGATTCAAAGTTGATTAAAACAATGTATTTAAAAGAAGAAGAAAATGAATAACTCATGATTCAAAAATGATTCAAAGACTATATTTAAAACAAAGGAAAAAAATGTGAATAAAAGTGCCGTTACTGAATAAAAGTGTGTGGAATTTCACAGTGTTTTAAACTGAGCTGAAGTCCTGCTCAAACATGAAGGTAAAGTCAATTCTGTAACAGACTGGTTACAATATAACATCCTCTGCAGGCAGCACGGGGGCTCGGTGGGGGGGGGGGCACCGCTGCCTCATAGCAAGAAGGTCCCGGGTTCAGTCCCAGGGTGGAGCGGCCTGGGTCCTTTCTGTGTGGAGTCTGCATGTCCTCCCCG
>JAUZST010048618.1:0-25227 GCA_034779995.1 Parotocinclus haroldoi | reverse complement strand
ATATATATAGCCAAAAAACTGAACAGGAACTGATAGCTACTTTCCACTTTCCTAAATAGTGCAAAACAGACAAGCTTCACCAAAGGAAGGACGGTAATGCACCAATGTCTTTGGAAGGACTTCAAGAAGAACTAGGTGCTACACGGGGTCTGTGGCCTTCACTCTGTCATGTCTACCACATCGATTTTACAGACAGCTAAAATGTTATTTTTATATTTACGCCGTTTGATTTTTGCAAACATTCACCACAGACAAACTCTGCAAAACTCTCCACTACTGCTTCTGCACCTCAAGAACCAGCTCCTGTATTTTCAGTCTGTCTGTGCACAGCTTTAGACAGACAACTTGGGCCGAATGATGAGACAGTAAAATTCTACGCTCGTGTCTTTTTTTCTAATTAGATGTACAAAGTACAGCTTATAACCAGTTTCATATCCGTTTAATCCTGGACAGGATTGTGGGAGTGCCAGTGCCTAAGCCAAGCGGACTCGGGGAAGACATCCACACAAAAAGAACTCTACTCCAATGGGGACTGAACCCAGGACCTTCTTGCTGTGAGGCAACAACGCTACCCATGAGCCACCCCTCATACAGTATCTCACAAAAGTGAGTAAACCCCTCACATTAATTATTGTATTACCTCTTTTCATGCGACAACACTGAATAATGACAGTGTGATACAATGTAACGTAATTGTACAACAGTGCAAATTTGCTGTGCAATCAAAATAATAACACAGTCATTAAATGTCTAAACCACTGGCAACAAAAGTGAGTACATCTCCAAGTAGAAATGGCCAAAACGTGCCCGGTGTTTCAATATTTTAAGCGGCCACCATTATTTTCCAGCACTGCCTTAACTCTCTTGGGTACTCTTGAGTTCAATAGAGCTTCACTCATCATTGTGCCCATAAACAGTCACTCACTTCTGCTGCTCGACACGAAGCCTTTCCTCCTCAAGCTGCCTCCTCTGCTCTTCTTCCCTCTTCAGTCTCTCCTCTTCCTCCCGCCTGCGCCTTTCCTCCTCCTGCTGCTGACGCTCTCGCTCTTCTTCCTCCCGGCGCCGTTGCTCCTCCTCCTCCATCCTGCACCCAGCACGCAAAGTCGTGCGAGATGAAATTTGTAACTGAGAACCATTTTTTTTGTATAGATTTACAGATGGGTAGAGTGGTTACTGTTGAGTTCAGTCCCATTTAGGGCTCTAACTCATTTGGGGGGAATGCAATACATATGCTGACAGCTGTCTGTTATTAGGCTTGGCAGGAAATAAGAACAGAAAACGCAGTGTCAAGCTGATATCAGCAATGTGAGAATAAATAGTGAATCGTTTTGCATGCTATAACCAGACAAGTGACAAGTTGTTCCAAAAAAAAAAAAGAGAATGAAACAATATACAGAATACAAAAGGGCTGGATGCTTCTCTCTTTGAGAGAAACTGGGCAAGATCCACAATTCTACGATGGAACGGGTTGTGGATGTTCTGTACTTTTGAGTGCGTTTATACGCCCTTAGTCCCATAACTGCACATAATCAGATTTTGTCTGTAATCCGATCGCTCTGCTTTGCAACCAGCAAATAATCTCGCAGAAGGTTGTGACAAAATTCAGACTTAGTAAACGCTAACAAGTAAATATGTTATATGTAGCATAGCTCTGTCTAATCAAATTTGTTTCGTAGTCCTGTCAAGGATGCCGTATTTCATTCCAGAACTGCCACATCTCACGACAGAAAACAAGCAAGTACATATTTGGAAAGAAATGCAGGAATAAACGAAAAAGCAAAGTCTTTTAATAATAAGTGGACCATGCATGATTACTGGGCCAAGACCTTACAATCATTTTGGGATTTCTTAATCTGCTTTCTAGGCCTTAATCTGATCAGATAAATATGTTTACATGATAATATGAATTAATAATCACAATTGCATTATTAAGTGCATGTAATTACAGTCACTGTTGCCAAGGAACTCGCTACCAAACTGTCCTTTGTCTTTCACCAACAGAAGCAATATATTTTCAAACTGAAGTGATTGGCTGGTAATACACGCTTAATTGGTACCACAGTCTGCCCAGATACAATTCAGGATGGATTGGATGGAAGTTTTCATGGAGATTACACCAAATTCAGACCTCAGAATGTTACAGCAGAAATCAAGACTTATCACTAAAGGCAATGTTTTTCACTACTTTGGTGAACCCATGCACATTTACAGCCATAGTTGCCTTTTCCTAGCTCACAGGAATGTCACATGATGTGGTCTTCTGCTGCTGTAGCCTGTCTGATTCAAGGTTCGATGTGCTCAAAGATGCTCTTCTGCATACCTCCGTTGTAACGCTTGCTTAGGTTACTGTTACCTTTCTACCAGCTTGAACCTGGCTGGCCCATTCTCCACTGATCATCAACAAGTCACTTTCGCCCAGAGAACTACTGCTGCTTGCTCAATTTTTTTTCCCTCTTTTTTTAGTCCATGCTCTGTAAACCCTAAAGATGGCTGCATGTAAAAATTTTAGCAGATAAGCAGTTTCTGCCGATAATCTTCCAAAAAAGCATATAAACCCATCTAACATCAACAATTCATTCACCCTTCCTCTCAGATCTGATGTTCGTTATAAAATTTAGCATAACTATTTAGTTTACTTAATTATGTTTACATGCCTAAACTTATACATGGTCAAGCACAGGTTGAGCTGATGCCATGTGATTGGCCACTTAGATGTTGTTGTTAACGCGCAGCTGAACAGGTGTAGCTAAAGTCGCCCCTGAGTATACGGTTTTATTGCAACAGGTGGTTGTTTTCAGTCCAAATCATGTCCATGTCATTGAGTATGTACTCGTGAAAGAATCTCTGGACATGATCTCTATTCAACATGCAATTTAATCCTCATACACAGACTTTCAGGGCATAGACAGGTCAAACCATTGTTCTCAAATTGCTATCTGCATTTGTCTCCACTCTCTCCCAACCAGATATAAAACTTTCTTTCATCTAACTATTCTGGTGTTTTGTCTCTCTCAGCCTGGAATTGAAAGGACAGTTACTCACTATTACAAATTTACAGGCCAAAGCGCAGATGTTCTCCTACTATGGCAACTGGAAAAAGCCACTAGATCGTTTCTGATGAGTGGAGGATATAGTCGATGTCTCACCTCTTTCTCTCCTGCTCCTCCTTTTCAATTTTGTGTGATGCAACAAATGGTGCAAATAAAGTACAGCATTTGTTTAACATCTTGACAAATTCTACCATGGCCTCCTCCTTCCCTATATTCCCCAACGCTGCCCATTCTCTCCTGAAACCAGAACAAAACACAATGCAAATGCTTGGTAAGATGCACAATCCTCTTTGCCATGTTCTTAAAAACAACCTATATAAGGGATATCAAGAGTATAAACTTAAAAAAATAGGGGTGTGTGAGATTAAAGAAAAAAGAAATCTTGATCTTGCTATTTATTGGTTACATAAATTATAATTTTGTTTTATTCTGATGCATTCAAATTAATTTGCTTGTTCCTAATCAGTGTCGTAGAAAAGCTGGTGCCTAGCCAGCGGCACAGAACCCTAGACAAGGTACCAATCCATCGTAGGGCACATACAGTGAAAATAAGTATTTGATACACTGCCCATTTTGCAAGTTTTCCCACCTACACACCTTAACTGTGAGGGATAATGTGCATTTTATTGCATTAAATAAGTGTTTGATACAATAGAAAAACAGAACTTAATATTTGGTCAGACATTTCCTGTAGACCAAGTGTGCACAGACTGCAGCGGGGATTTTGGTCCACTTCTCAGCATTGAATTTCGGCTCCCTCCAAAGAATTTCTACTGGGTTCAGGTCTGGAGACTAGCTAGGCCATTCCAGGACCTTGCAATGCATCTTATGGAGCCACTCCTTAGTTGCCCTTGCTTTATGTTTCGGGTCATTGTCATGCTGGAAGACTCGGTCACAACTCTTCTTCAATGCTCTTACTGAGGGAAGGAGGCTTTTGGCTAAAATCTCACAATACATGACCCCATCCATCCTCCCCTCAATATTTGTCCTGTTCCCTTTTCAGAAGGTGGTGAGGCAAGAAGAATGACTGATTGATTGATTTGGTGTGGGGACAGGTAAATTTTATACAGTTAACGAGTTCAAACAGGTGTAATTAATACAGGTAATGAGCGCACAATAGGAGGGCTTCTGAAAGAAAAATGACCAGGTCTGTGAGAGCCAGACTTCTTACTGGTTGGTAGGTGATCAAATACTTGTTTAATGCAATAAAATGCAAATCAATTATTTCAATACATACAAAATGAATTTACAATTTAAAATTTTGAGATTCTGTCTCTCACAGTTGACGTGTACCTATGATAAAAAATTACAGACCTCTTCATTCTTGGTAGGTAAGAAAACTTGCAAAATCAGCAGTGAATCAAATACTTATTTTCCCCCACTGTACAGTCATACATATTTGTACACTAAGGGGCACTTTGGAGACACCAATTCACCTAAAATGCATGTCTTTGCAATGTGGGAGAAAACCCATGCAGACTCCATGTGAGGCGACAGTGGTAATCATTGCACCACCGTGCTGCCCAGCATTCTCATACAATACTTATGATTAATATACTGTTAATCAGTAACGTTGTTTTTTGCAGTGCTACCATCACCCCTTGCAACATTTGTTTTGCAGATATTGCATGTTAGCATCTCTGATGTATGGAATGTATTTTGCAAATTGAGTAACATACTCATTGTCAGCTTGCACATCATTAAAACAACAATCAAGCCATTATTGTAGATGACATAGATCACACACCTAATCCCAAGTCAAACATGCTGCATTTCAATCATGACACATAACGCGAATTAAAGAATAGCAAAAATATGGGTGGATACATTAACCTGCTACAGTAAATTTAAGCCTGTCACTGTCAAGGCAGCTATTGGTGCACTACTCCCAGTTGCAATACCATACACAACCAGTACCAAAGGAAAGTTAAAGCACAGTTAAAAACAAAAAAAAGTCACCACTGTAGAGGTTACCTCCGGTCATTTCCCAGCACATCAAAGAAGCCCACTTCAGGAGAGGCGTCTGGGTTGTAGGGACCCTGAGACACATGCTTATGAAGGGCCACCAGACGCAGTTTCTCCTCATATGTTGGATGGAAGGCCTTGCCATCTTTTTCTAAGAAAAGACAAAACGGTATTTCATGACATGCTTGATGTTATTTATACCATCATAGAGGTACACATCACTTAACGTCCATGATACGATTTATAAAGCAGCATGTTAAGCAATCTGGACATTGTGATACTGTGATGTATCAGTATTGACTATGTAGCCAAGATACCATGTGTTCCCCATGCAATAATGTATTAAATATCACTGTCACAGTGCTGTGGGACCATTCTACGAACCCGCCTTTCCCCAACCTGAGGAACAGCCTTCCAGATTAACATGGTACTGGGTAAACCTTTTACATTTAAAGCATTTAGCAGATTACCTTATCCAGAGCGACTTCGTTAAGTGCTTTGGATTCTTTTAGTACATATTACCTCACACTAGTACATTAGGCTTTGTTGTACATTTGAACTGTTGGTTTGCTTTTGGGTGTTGACATCGTTGACGCATCGTGATATGCAAAAACGGAACAATGTCCATCGTCGAATAGGATGATCCATTTTTGAACACATATCAAATGTCATTAATATCATTATCATCATCAAGCGTTAATATCATTAAGGTCATTATTATCATTAATATCATTACTTATGAGAAAATGTAATCAGGATCTGACCGGTAAGTACAGCTTTTTGTTAAACCCCTACTATAGCTCCAAATAAATCACTCTGAAATGTGATTAAGCGCATTTCATACATTAATCTTTCAGCAAATTAACTAAAATTGTTATTGTCCTTTGCATCATCTGACTGGTGAGTTTAAGAAGAAACTGATACAGGATCAGGAGTCAATGTGATGCAATAATGACAAACAACATAGCCAAAAGTCCAATGATGGATGCACAGGGTCATAGGTAAACAAAGTTTGATCAAAATGAGGTCATCAAATGCCATATGTAATCAAATGAAAAACTGAAACGAAGAAGGTTAAATAACTGTAGTAATGTAGTAATTAAGAGCAAGTTCAATTAACTTAGCATTTCAGCAAACATAAAATCATTCGGTCCAAGTTTGTGTGTTTCATTGCTGGGATTTATTTAACATCGCTGTCAGCATTTATGGCCGTTTTAGCAAGTGACACAAAAGGTTATTCGTATAAATGCTCAGGTTGGGCCAATTTAGCATAATCAAATAACCGAATGCACGTCTTCTGACTGTGGGAGGAAACCCACAGGATAATGTGCCTAATCACATATCTCAAATAATCTCTAACTGGTTTCCTGAACATGACTGAGTTCACCACACTCAAATATCCACCAGCTCTCAATCCAATAGTGCACCTTTTGAAAATGGTCAAACTGAATTAAATTTATGCCACAAAGAGGTAAAGCCATTCTGGGTGTTTAACAGGTCAAATTACTGAACCGGGACATGGACATTGTGCTTGAAAAGCAGGAAACGTGCTGCCATCCTGAACACAAAAATCACTAAAACGTGGCTTTCAGAATACCTGACTGGTATTGGACACAAGGTCAGTATGGATAGCTTTTTGGGCTCACTGGTGGTCCACAACATAAGCCTTTTCCATTTATACCCTGTACTGACACTGGAATAGCTACACAAAACGGTTCAGATGTGAACGCACATTGTTTTGACAGCTTACAGAACTAATATTTAAAAAGATGCTTAGAATAAAAGGGAGACTGAAAAGAAATTTCAAACTGTTGAGATGAAGATCAGACGACAGTAAAAGACATGCATAGTGTTTGATAAACAGAACCAGGTAACAACGCTATACCAACACCAGCTGCATACCAGACATTAAGTATGGCTGATCAAACCTGCCTGGTAATGTGTGTGTATTTTGGACATGTGAACACAGATCCAATTGTGCTAATTGGTTAGACGTTGGGGGTCCACAATTTTCACCTTGTCTTGGGAAGCTTACAGCTTACTTCTGGATATACATTGCCAGCTGCCAAACGCCGAATAAAATCACTGACTGCACCTTTAAACCGTCTTAGATCTCGAAAGACGAGTCTTTGAGACGCAAAAACGGGGAGACATGTCACTAAACCGGTTTGATTGTGTCTCAAATAAGCACTGCTGTTTTTTAACTGATACTCTAGTCACTGATAACGGTGATAACATGAAAAGAAATTACGTTCACGAGGCGCTGCGAGATCAATTCGACTAATAACACAACGAACAGGGTTTCGTCTTTATCCGCATGCCACGTCATATATAGTGCGTCAAATTGTTGATGACGTTAAAGGTATTTTATGTAGTATCGAGTACGGTTGTATGAGATTCAGGACGCAACCAGTATCAAGCTAGCAGGGCTCACAGCTAACGCTGCTTACAAGCGGCCTCAAAGCGCCCGAGACACACGAAATACTTCATTTCTAGCTCATTACCTTAAATGTTTTATTACAACATTAATCAGTAACACACCTTTAAAGAAGCGGAGCGCCAGGCCGTAGAGCTGCTCTAAAGGAAAGCCCCAGATCTTCTCAACTGAATCCCCGTCACTGGACTGTAGGCTTTCCTGAGCGTCGGAGTTAAGACTGGCGCTGCTCTCTTCCGGGGTGCGAGACCGGGACCCCTGATCCGCGTCCGCCTCAGAGTCAGGACTTAGAGTCAGCCCGTCGATAGATACTTCGAGACGGCTCGCGTTTCCCCCGTTGAGGTCGCCGCTCTGAACCTCAGTCGCCATCGTGCAAAACGTCAGCTCAACCGGCCACGTACCTACTTCCGCTTTAACGCTGCCGGAATTCTAGCTTCTTCTGCACGGAGGAGGAGAACTGAAGCATCGCAGACAACGCCACCTACCACCACGGACCTGCCACGACGCTGTTCCTATATTTACTGGGCATGCAGTGCTTATGTGTCTTTATTACTCATTAAGTCATGATAACATACATTCACCGGCCAATATAAGTATAGATACACCTGCTCAACTGATAATTAATAGTTCTTAACGTAAATATCTAATCCAATCGCATGGCTGCAACCCATGTAGACATGGTCCAGCTTGATGTTCAAACCAATTAACAGAATGGGGAGGAAAGATGATTTAATTGAGTTTGAATCTTACATGGTTGTTGGTGCTGGATGGGCTGGTCATACACCGCCAACTCTAGGTTATATGAATAATTGTCTAATAATGAGAAAATAGCCAGTAAGCAGCAGTTCTCTGGACTTTGGTGGCCTGGTGGTTAAGGTACTGGACTATTGACCAGAAGGTCCAGTGTTCAAACCTCGTCCCCATTTGGGTCCCTGAGCAAGACCCTTAACCCATGATTGCTTGGATTGCTCAGGGACCCAACTGTGGCAGAGGTTTGAACCCTAGACCTTGAATGAAGGATATCTGCTAAATAACATAAATGTAAATAAATGAAAATGCCTTATTGATGTCAGAGGTCAGAGGAGAATGGCCAAACTGAGATAGGCTCAGAATCCCAGCTGGGCACCATTCTGCCATGTATCAATGGTAATGGTGGTGTAATAGCGTATATTTACAGCAATTACATGGTGCTGTTAGGCCAGCATAGACCAAAATCCAGCACCTTGCCGAATCTATGTCAGTAAGGATCAAAGCAGATCTGAAGACAAAAGGTAGTCCAACCTGTTACTAGCAAGGTGCAACTTATAAAGTGACCAGTGAGTGAAGGATGACCATGTTTTGGTTTTCAGAAACGAGGATACTAAGGACTAAGGTGTTGCACTATGAACTTTAATATATAAACATAGACTTTAAACCTTCTGTCAACCAATGTTCAATCCTTGGCATTTGCCAAACAAATTAAAGCTTTAATAGCGATATGAGCAATATGAAGGACGGATGTGGAGCGTTTGCTCAGAGCCTGGTGCTAATAACAGCAAGGTCATGGGTTTAATCCCCATAAAGGCCATACATTTTTTTAAAAAGTGAAACTCTGCTCAAAGTACCAAAGTCTCACTTTAGTTAGTCATAGACCTCTGTATTGGGGTAATACCCATATTTCTGTGTCTATTACTGTAACTGTTATTTATAACATTATCAGCACAGGGTCACGCGTCAAACTTGTTGTAATACTAATGCAACCTGTGGAAAGAGAAATAGGACTTGATATCACTTTTTTAAAACTGTAAAACAGAGACCAAGCAGCATAAATACAAAGCGCTTGCTGGTGTCATCCCTTCTTAATAAATGTAAGGCATGGGAACGACATATTCATGTATAAAAATTATTTACTATGGTGTGAAAACGAGAAAATTAAAGAGTGGGAACAAGATACAGAAATGAACACGAATTTATTCATTAATTTGCCGTCTTAATTTCTAAATAATTCATGATTATTCAATATGTATTATTATCAAAATCCTTAGATTATTTGCATATTTAATGAATGACTAAATGGTCACAATGGACACCGTATCTGAAGCCCTATGTCTTACTTTAAGTAACTAGCTTCTGATTACACAAACCCACTTACGCAGGCAAGCCCACACGCACTCGCACGGGTGCACACGTGAATTTTAACAAAAAAAACTAAATTAATTTTCTATTATTTGACAAAATTGACAATTAAATCTCGATTCAATTTATGAATTACAATGTTAATACAGCAGTTTTAATGCGTTTCTGGAAGAAGTAACCAAGCGATATACGTTCATCTGAAGTAATACAGTCATATACATGTAATAATAAAATAGAAAATAATATTAATAGTCAGACGTGTGTATTTCTTTATTAACCAATTGGTAATTGTTTAGTCGGAATAATACGACACACGAGTTTCGTGGTGATTAAGTTATAACCAACTTGGTAACGAAAGTATATACACTGCTCACAAAACTTAGGCGATATTTCATATTGAAAAAAATGTAAAGAAATAAAATGTTAAGAGCAGTATGTAACCAGAATGAATTGATGACTGATTTCTTTCTCAACACCATCGTCCCATTGGCCGGTTAGCTCAGTTGGTTAGAGCGTGGTGCTAATAACGCCAAGGTCGCGGGTTCGATCCCCGTACGGGCCACTTAACCTTTTGAAGTTTCACATAAGCTACAACAGTGGTTCTCAACAACCGACTCCCTGGCCATTAGTACAAAGAAGATGCAGCAGAGTCCCCCGATGCCGAAACGATAGCAGTTGGACTATTATTCCATGAATATGGAACAGTATGAATACTTCCAACAATCCAGGAGTTTTTTGGAGTACTTTTGGAGTTAATTTGGCCTTTTCCAGCATGATGTAGCACAGAATGTAGCCAGATTAAACATCCTATATTCGGTTTGAATAGTCAATAGATGTGTCTTATTGAATCCGGCTCTATGGCATGGCAGTGTGAATTAAACAACCGGCCACTGTCTTACCAACTTGTTCCAACTGACTAGCAAACTCAATTGGAAAAGTGTGGTGCTAATAAGGTCATGGGCTTGATCCCTGTACAGTCCAAGGCTGTGCTTGCAGTACATAATTAGACATTTACAGCCATGGCCAATTTTGAGAATGGCACAAATTTTGGTTTTTACTAAGTCCGATGCCTATATATAGTATATAGTATAATGAAGTACAATTGCAGGCATTCCATATGTTTTTTTTTTTACTTTTTTATTGGTAAATACACACATTTCTGGGCAAAATACTTAAACAGTGGAAACCCATTTTTGCTTAACCTCTGTTTGGAGTTGCTTGAGATCTGAGAAGTATCTAGCTATGGATCCAACTTTCAACGTTTTGTTCCACTTATCTTCAAGAAAAACAGAAAGCACAGACTGGCATTTGGCAGGAAGTATAGGGATTGGACTGCGGTAAAGGTATAAAGCCCCCTTCAGACTGTTTGGGACATATGGAATATTATTGTCAAGAGAAGAAGTTTAACACTTCCATGAGTCCTGTTCCAATGCAACAGGAAGGCATCCTGAAAACCAAGATTTGTGCCATTCTCACAACTTTTGGGAACAACCTTACACTGAGTCATTTAGCAGTTGAAGAATCCATGAATTAATCTTAACGAATCAATGCAGTTACTCTACATAATTATTCAGTATCAGGCAGATCAAAAAGTGATACTGCTCAGAGACAAACAAGATACGACTTCTAAGCAAGTTCACAGTTTGAGACTACTAAGTGCTTGAAAATAAAGTTGACAAAAAACATACAAGGAGCAGATACAACAAAAGCACCAAATATAGAAGATAACCTAGGTTGTATAAAGAGGTTTTAATAATGACAACTGTGTATTACTTGTGCTCAGGTTTTGACCAGAAATATATGTTTGCTAAATGGGGCACAAGCTTAGTTTGTGATTTGAACTGAGATTTGTGAGGTTTGCGAATAGATTTCAAATATATCAAAACATGAAGGTGCCATTTAAAGTTTTGAGAACTGTGTTTTTCACTCACTTTCTGATCCAAACCAAAGGAAGCCAGAATTTGGGCTGCTTTGGTCAGCAAAATCACTTATGTGGAGTCTGATTAGGGTAGAATTAGTGTGGCCTAAACCAGGAACTGTCTTTACTTTCAGAATAACAACTTCAGCTGTTATATTATAGCTGTTAGGTAATAATACTAAAACACAGTGATAACTGATTTGTGATTTAGTATTGACTACAAGAAGTGAATTTATTGTTTCTTTGGTTATTTGGTTTATTTAAATTCACATTCAACATCATGTCTTGTCACACTTGGATTAGGCCAATTTGGCATAATCAGTTTACCTAATGCATGTATTTAAACCGTGGAAGGAAAGCAGAGTGCCCTGACGGGCACAGGGAGGTAATGCAAACCTCACACCGGAAGTCCATGGTTGAGCTCAAGCCAGGCGCAAACAAAAGGTGACAAAAGCCTTTTTTTTTTTTTTTTAATCTAATTCAGTTTCATTCATCATTCATTCAAGTCTGTTTTGAGTGCACATGTTCCTATTATGTCTAAGTAGAGGGAAATGTTTCAAAATGCTGACACATTAAGTTGAAGCCTGAAATTCTTCAGACCATAGGTGAATAGCTGACTAACAGACTTCTTTTGGGTGGCAGCTCTCTTTACTGGCTCATTTTCAGTTCACTTTTTAAAGTGGCTTAACATACTTATGGGATGAGAAGTGTCCCTCAGAAGTGACTTGTCCTCTAGGATCTTGCAGAAATGGTTCCTTAACTTGACACCGATGAAGGCGTAGAGCAGAGGGTTGAGGCAGCAGTGCAGGTAAGCCAGGCTCTCTGTGACTATCATTGCCAGCTGTAATCTGTCGTGCTCATAGCACTCCTTCAGATTGAACATGGTGACGGTATCGTAAATTATTGTCACATTGTAGGGCAGGTGGCAAATGACAAAAACCAGCACCGTGGTCAGGAGCATTTGCACAGCCTTATACCCTTGGAAGTTCATACCAGAGTAGCAGAAGCCCATGACCAACAATGGTAGGCAGAACCCCACAGCCATCTGAACACTGGGCACCAGCACGTTCATATACTTTGCAGTTTTATTCTCAACAAAGAGGAAAAAGCATATACATTCCTCTGAAGGCTCCAAGGTCGTCTCTTTATCAAACAATGTATAGTTAAGATGTGTTGTTTCATTTATAGCAACATAGTTGAAGAACGTCTCATTAATGTCTCATCTCATATCTAGTAGCACGGAGGAGCTCCGGGACGCCAGGGAGCGAGCCCAAGAATTTGAGAGTACTGTGTAGTACAACATTTCAAAATATTTAATGCCCAGTACGGGTATCGAACCCATGACCTTGGCGTTATTAGCACCACACTCTAGCCAACTGAGCTTACCGGCCTGCTGGTGAGTGTTGACCTTCCATCAAGACAAAGACAGTAAGCGCACAGCTAAAATAACAAAAGCTGTGGCTCTAAGGACGCACGCAAACCTACAGTTCAATGTAATATCTCAAGATGGCGCTACATGGCTGCTCTTAATCTGACAAAATGTCGTTAGTGTCAAAATCCATTGTTCTACATTTCGAAAAACTTATTGGGCCATAGAGGTGGGGCGAATTCCGAGCTTGGCGTTATTAGCACCACGCTCTAACCAACTAAGCAAACCAGCCTTCCTGCATGACGTTGTTGGACAGAGTTATATTGGCATCGTGGTGTAACCAATAAGTGAGTTTATCTGCAAATGTTTACTGCAACATTATAGTTCATTAAAGGAGCTAGGGAACCTACAGTTCAGTGTAACATGGCTACACTTAGCATGAGGATATATTGATAACATCAAAATCCACTGGACGTCATTTCAAACACTTAATGGCTCGTAAGGGGATCGAAACCATAGCCTTTAGAGCTCATTAAAGGATCTGATGACGCACACGAACCTGGAGTTTAATGTAAAATGTAATAATATAGATGACACTACATGGCTGCTCTCAATTTGACAAAATGTCTTTAAAGTCAAAATCCATCATACTACAATTTAACATCCTTAATACCCCGCACGAGGATTGAACCCGCAACCGTGGCGTTATTAGCACCACACTCTAAACACCTAAGCGAACCTGCCTTTGGGGACAGCCACTTTGAGGAAGATGGGGCAGAGCTTCACCAAAAATGAGATTGCTCCCTGAAAGCAATAGTGCCAGATCATATCAGGAAATTTTAATTTAGATAAAGCACCTAAATAAATGTAACAAATAGCAATGTATGGTGAATACAATACAACATACACACATGGCATGTAATACAGTAGTAAATATATTTATATATTTATAAATACTATTTACTATGGGCTCTTGTCTGGGCTGTTTCTAACTTGAGGTTCCTAAGACTGGTAACTCTAATGAACTCATCCTCTGCAAACAGAGGTAACTCTTTGTCTTTCTTTCCTGGTACTGTCCTGGTGAGAGCCAGTTTCACCATAACGTTTGATGAATTCATGAAATCTTTTGAATTGACTGAGCTTCATTTTTTTTTAGTATTGATGCATATTTCCTTTTTACTTAGTTGAGTAGTTCTTGCCATAATATAAATTAGAACATCACTCAAACTGTGCTATCCACTCTGTACTAACTCAACCTCTTCACACCACAACTGATGGTCTCAAACTTATTAAGAGGGCAAGACATTCAATAAATTAACTTTTGACAAGGCAAGATTTATATACTTATATATATATATATATATGTGTGTGTGTGTGCGTGCGTGTGTATATAACAAATATAAAACACATATATAATATATATTTTCTTATTAAGTATTTGATAAACTGGCAAGTTTCCCCACCTACACAGAATGGAGAGGTCTGTAATTTTTATCATAAGTACACTAATGGACAAAATAAAAAAAAAAAAAGATCCACTACCAACCAGCAATAATTCTGGCTATGTTCTGACCTCTTCGTTTTTCTTTAAGAAGCCCTCCTATTCTGCACTCATTACATTGTGTTATTTGTACCTATTTGAACTTGTTAGCTGTATAAAAGACACCTGTACACACACTCAATCACACTCCAACCTCAAAGATCAAAGAGCTGTCTAATGACACCAGGGACAACATTGTAGACCTGCACAAGGCTGAGATGGGATACAGGACAATATGCAACAGCTTGAGAAGGCAACAACTGTTAGTGCCATTATTAGTTAATAGTGGTGCAATTAATAGAATCTGGCTATGAGGGATACAACAGTTCTGTGTGAAATTGGTGGTCTTTCTGGGTGTTGGTCATTGAAGTCTTCAGCTATGATAAAGCAGCTGCGTTCCCCAGATTTCAGAACTGTCACTTCCATTTTCAGTTACCTGTGATGAACAACAATTTGCAGCTTTCTCTGTTAATAACTTTTGAACCACAAGAAATGCAGTGTGTCACAAAAGTGAGTACACCCATTACATTTTTAGTAATAATTGTATTAAATCTTTTCAAGGGACAACAATTATAATATGACACTATGATACATTATAAAGTAGTAAGTCTAGAGTTTTAATATCTAAACAGCTAAGTGAATATGGCTTCCTTCTGGGTCGACAGCCATTCAGACCAATATGATACAGTGTGCAGTATGTCTGTATCGTCTGAGCACTGACAGGCTGACCCCCCCACCTCTTTAACATCTGCAATGATGCTGGCAGCACTCCTACATCTGTTTTCAAAAGCTAACTTCTAAAGATAATACTGAGCATGAGCACTCAACAACTTTGGTCAACCATGGTGAGGTCTGTTCTGAATGGAACCTGTGGAACTGCTGTATGGTCCACCACGTTGCAACTCACTTTCAGGTTGTTGGTAATAGTTTTAATAGCCTAGGCCATCTTTATGTACAGCAACATTTATTTTTCAGATTCTCCGACAGTTCTGTGCCATGTTGAACTTCCAGTGACCTGTATATGAGACTGTGAGAGCGATAACACCAAATTTAATACAACTGCTGCCCATTCACACCTAAGACCTTGTAACAGTAATGATTCACATGATACCGGAGACGGAAAATGGCTTATTGGGCACAATTTATCCTTTTTCACTTAGGGGTGTACTCACTTTTGTTGCCAGTGGTTTAGACATTAATGATTGTGTGTTGTTATTTTGAGGGCACATCAAATGTACACTGTTATACAATCTGTAGACTGACTACTTTACATTGTATCAAAGTGTCATATATTCAGTGTTGTCTCATGAACAGATATAATTATATAATTACAGGGGTGAGGAATGTGCTCACTTTTATAAGATAATATCTTGCAAATGTGATTGTGGCAATCAGTTTCTGAGACAATTCTGGTCTTCTTTGCTACATGACCAACATGGCGGCCATATTCTGGACATAGTCTCAAAGATAGGCCCCCTCACCCATTACTGGTCGGGGTATTCAGATATGTCATTCTCCCTTTTGTTACTGAAATAAAAGTGTGGCCTGAGCCTTTTGTCTCATCGTGTAAATACACTGCTTACAAAAATGAGGGGATATTTCACAATTTTTATATATAAAGCTATAGACATGAACATGAACGTCATGAACAGATGCGGTTATTCCATAAAAGTTGGTGGGGCAGAGAAGACACTTTTTTAAACCACAAAACATAGTCTCAAAGCAGCGTTTAAGATATTTCGGTAAACAGGGCAACAGTGGTAAAACTCCAAAACTGTGATGAGGTGGAATCCTTGGGTGAACCAAGACTCAAAAACGGGGCCCAACCTCCTTGGACAGCCTAGATGTTAAGTGTAATAAATAAACAGAGCAGCTAATTAATACAGTTTTAGAACTATTGGATTACCATAATTAAAGAACATATAATACATAAAATCAAGATTATAATACATCTAAAAGAATAGAATATTACAAAAAATAAAACAAAATAATAGAGTCTATAAAATAAAATTGTAGAATGTAATACAACAAAATATGTAATAAATATAATGATAATTATATTATCATATAAACATATTTTGAACTGTTAAATATAATCCAACGTCCTAAATCTTTCCCCATATATTCTTAGTTGATAATGATGCAGCCCATCGCAAGCTCTTAAGCTCTTAAATATACAGGGGTTACAGATATCTATAAGAAAAGCTCTTCAATACGCAGACTTCTGTACTGTCAAAAACCACATATGATCTTCGTTAGGCGATTTGCAGCTATTCTGAAATGTACAAGACCCTAATGGCACAGCAAGTCTCTATTTGACTATCAGCTATTAATAGAATAGACTTTAAAACAACAGGTGATGGTGCCAGAAAGAAAGGCTCTGGGATGAGCATAAGCCTCTTCAAACAGAGATGCACATATGCTGAAATTTACAGATATTCTAGTTAATGCTCTTGTTTCTGAATGGAAATGAACCTCTGTGGTCACATTCCAAAAATTTTGTTGCTCTTACAACCTCTTTTTGATTGTTAAATTGGCTTCCTTAACGTCGCTATCGGCATCAGAGACCATCTTAGTGACACACACAAAGCTTTGTCCATACACATGTTCATCTCAAGACTAATCATATAAATGTGTACACACATGTCAATGCCATTTTAGAGTAATCAATTAACCTAAGACAGGTCTTTGGGAGGAAACCGGAGTACCCAGAGTAAACCCACACAGACAGGACATGTAAACTCCACACAGAAAAGATGCAGACCACTCCACGCTGGGATTGAACCTGGAACCTTCTTGCTGTAAGGCAGCAGCGCTACACGGCGAACCCACGTGCTGCTGCAGAGTTTTGGGTAAAACGGGTAGATGTATGAATAAATATGTGGAGTGAATGCAAAAATGGTAGGGTGCGTTCAGTAGTGAGGCTTATCGCTCTCAACAGGTCAAGGGTGTGTTGTGATTTATTAGCCTATGGCACTGGAAGCACCTCCAAAAATAAATACAAATGCAGAATACTGATTAGGCTCCATCACTGCAGTTTCAGATCAAATCCTCCCGAGTCTGAAACTGGCACAGCTCTGCAGATCTGAGCGTACGTTACTGTACTGCTTGCTTAGGGGAGAGTAAGAGGAGCTGTGGTTTTAATATCTAGAGCAGAACAAGGTCTCACGCAATGCAATTATATCACTCTGCCGCAGGTTGCGTCAGTAAATGATGGTAATAATTAGACAATAAAAGTGAACAAAAGTGCTGTCGTAATGAGGGAACTGCTTCACTGTCCTGCGTGAGCAACTGCGTAGCTGCTGCGCTACATCTCGTTCAGCACCAATCACTGGATCGCCTGGCCTCTAAAATCCGTGAGAGATTGGTTTCGACAAACACCTTATTGTTCATTGTTTTATTTATATTACAGTAGACAGGATTATGGATAAAACTATATATTTGAACAGAAAATATTGATCAAACCTGCAGCATATTTGAATAATATGGCCGTAATTTTGTTCTTAATACTAAGGCAATTATAACAAAGGAGAAATCGATTGGAAATACATTCAGGAATGGAACACCGTCACACAACACTCAGAGTAAGTTGGTTTACATCACTTTGCGTTACTGCACGTACAGTCCATACTTTAAGTTCAGGGAACAAAGTGACAGTATACTGCGGGAAAACAATTCATGTGCACATTGTTGGACAGTGACATTCCTAGTAAAGAACAATGTGCTATACAGCCTGCATTAGTTATCCGTTTGATTAAATCCTTGCTTTAAACTTTACCCTTAAACGTTTTACCTATATACACTGCATATGACACAGGATGATAACCCACAACAATAACTTCATGGTTTCTTTTAACGTGATAAGAACGGAGGACAGGTTTACTCAAAGCTGACTTCAGTTGAAAGTCTAAAGGTTTTTGCGGAAAGGAATCATAAGTTGTTTCAAATGTGGCTGCTTCTACATCTACATCTTTCATGACACTCCAACAACAATGTCTTTATTTTGATTAAGGTGTTTTTTTTTTTTTACATTTTTGTATTAGTTTTGAGCATGGGGGTGGTCTTTTATATCTTTGTAGTTACAGCCCCCACTGAAATGAGTTGCCTCTTAAGATTAGACGCTGCCATACTTGTTTCGCTCTTAATTCTTTAGCTTTTAACTCAGTGTCACAGTGACTTTTCTTTTCTTTTGTTGCTTTTGCTTGTCTGATTTTTTACATATAGTAAATCTATATGGAGAAGACATTAAAGCAAAAATATAATATAGCCAAGACAGCTTTGCATTCGCTTATAATAATATTCATTATATTCCATCCATTATTTTCAGCTTAATCCACACCCGGGAACTCTGGGAGCAAGTCACACACTATGGACCACTTTAAAGACACCAATTTACCTAACACGCATGTATTTGGACTGTGAGAAGAAACCAGAGTAAACCCACAAAGACACAGGGAGGACATGCAGACTCCACACAGAAAGGACCCAAGCTGCTTCATGCTGGGATTGAACCCAAGACCTTCTTACTATGAGGCAGCAGGGCTACCCACCGAGTCAAACACAGAGGAAACTTCACACCATTCGTTTACTGTTGATTGAGTAAACATGGTGGCCCACAAGCAGTCCACTGTTTTAAAATGACAGATTTTAGAACAAGCTCCAGTGAGAAGGTCTAGGGTCTGATCCCAGGATGGAGCGGCCTCGGTCATGTGGAGTCTGCATGTCCTTCACGGTTTCCTCCCACAGTGCAAAGACATGCATGTTAGGTTATTTGGTTTCTCTAAAGTGGCATTAAAGTGTGTTAGGTTAATGGGTGTTTAATCTCATAATGGATGGATGGATGTGACAGAATACAACATCACTTAGGTTTGTGCATTTTGTATTCGAGTTGTCATGTGTCTGAGGAAAAACGTTTGCAAGTTTTATTTAATGTCATATCAGCATCATTCACAACAGACATAAGCTTATAAGCCATTCTACCGAATGGTTTCCACTTCAGTTCCTGGACATTACATGTATAGATAATTAATATAATTAACTATAGTTAATTTGTAAAAGTTACAACAAGCGAACGGCACCCATTAGGCAGAACGACTCATATCAACAGAATAGTCATGGGATAATTTAGAGTGACCCATCAACTTAATGCATGTCTTTGAACTGTGGGAGGAAACCGAGGCACCTGAACTTAACTCAGCAAACACATGAAGAACATGCAAACACCGCACAGGTGCAGTCTGGGGTTGGGATCAAACTGGTGATCTTGGAGCCAAGATGACTTGTGATGACTTGTGCTAGCCACACGTGCTACTGTGCTGCACCAAGGAAACAAGGTCAAACAAACAAAGAAAATCACTGTTATATCAAACAATTTGCCATTTATTCTACAAAAATGTTTTGCTTTTAAATTTACTGACTGCCCTGAAATAAATGCCCTGTAGACTTTGAGTGTAAATCAGGTTTGAGTAAGTTTTAAAGCAACAAAAAGAAGTGTGTAAAAATAATTCTTTGTGGTCGCTGCCATTACATTAAAGGTAAAGAAAACAGAGCAGTTGAACTCACCTTCTGACACATTAAGGTGAAACTTGCATTTCTATACAATGGTTTTATTGTGCCTGCACATTAATAGCTAACTAGCAAAAGTATGTTTTTGAGCAGAATTGATATGAAGCAGTGATGGCTCTTCTCATTGGCTAATTTTGTTCTTTCACATGGTAAAAGAGGTGCCATTTTCATAGCCTGAGCTGTCCACAGACTTCCGGGATGAGAAATATGCCTCAGAGGTGACTCGTGATGTGCGCCTTGCACCGATGTAGCTTTTTCCAAGGCACCACGCGTCTTCCACGATCTTCCGGAAGTGGTTCCTGAACTTGACACCGATGAAGGCGTAGAGCAGAGGGTTGAGGCAGCAGTGCAGGTAAGCCAGGCTCTCTGTGACTATCATTGCCAGCTGTAATCTGTCGTGCTCATAGCACTCCTTCAGATTGAACATGGTGACGGTATCGTAAATTATTGTCACATTGTAGGGCAGGTGGCAAATGACAAAAACCAGCACCACAGTTAAAACCACACGTACAGCCTTGTGCCTTTGAAAGTTCTTGGCCCCAAGGAGCGTGTAGATAACACTGGAGTAGCAGAAGCCCATGACCAACAATGGTAGGCAGAACCCCACAGCCACCTGGACACTGGGCACCAGCACCTTCATATACTTTGCAGTTTTATTCTCAACAAAGTGGAAAAAGCATATACATTCCTCTGAAGGCTCCAAGGTCGTCGCTTCGTCATTCAATGTATAGTTAAGATGTGTTGTTTCATTTATAGTAAGATCGCTGAAGAACGTCTCATTAAAGATACTCTCACTGGGTTTATAGCGCTCATAAAAAAAGAAGGTGGGTAAAGACAGGAGCAAAGCTAGAAACCAGACAAATGCACAGATCAAATAACTGTAGACCAGTGTACTAGAACGAAGTCTGAAAGACCGGCGAGCTTGTACAATGGCCAGGTAGCGGTCTAAACTGATGCAGGCCAGCAACAGGATACCACTGTACAGGTTAATGCTGTAGATGCCACGCAGAACTTTGCAGGACCAGCCGCCCAAAGCCCAGCCACTCTGCTCACTGTAGATGATCAGAGGCAGGGCCACCACAAACAGGACGTCAGCTATGGCTACATTCAGCAGGTAAACATCGGTCATGGATTTGGTGCGCTTGTAAAAGGCATAGGTAAGGATCACCAAGGTGTTGCCCACGAAACCTGCAATGCAGATGAAGGAGTGCATGTAGAGCTGAAGAGCTGTCTTCACGGTTTTGTTTAAAATACTCTCCTGGCACTGCTCTTCTATCCCACTTCCATATTCATAGATTTTCTCCTCTTCAGACTGTGAAGAAAGAAAAAGGCATTTATAGTGAGAGTCATACGTCTCTTACAGCATTTCTGTTTAGCTGCTCAGAATAATCCACGGTACCGTTTCACAATGGTACAACAGGAAACAGAATAGTGATAGGCACAAGGGTACCTTCTATTTATAGGTAAGGTGTATAGACAAATATGTTTTATACATTTCTGTAATTAAGGAATGCACCATATAAGTTGCACTGTCATTTGTCAATAACAACAAGGTCAGTTACACTTCATTGGAGTTCTCCTTTTAAAATAGTGTACAATGCATTTAGGAAGTCCTCAAACCCTTTCACTCTTTTAAATATATTTTTTAATGTTGATGGATTTTGTGTTCATTTTAAAATCTTGTTTTTCCCATTGATCTGCATCCAATAACCTATAATGAGAAAACAAAAACAGAATTTTTTTTAGCAAATTTACTAATAAAAGGAAAAACTCAAGATTTGCATGGATGTACTCTACCATGTGCCATTTGCTACTGAAATATTGTTCTGGGGGTATCCCATTTCTCTGGATCATTTGTGAGATGTTGAAATGTTAGTTTGTCCTTTTCGGTACAGCTGCGAAAGTGTCTAAAATTGTGTTTTCACTTTGTCATTATGGGGTGTGGAATGAAGAATGATGGGGAAAACTTGCTTTTTTTTGTATTTTAGCATAAAACCTCAACAAAAATGTAAATGAAGTGAAGGGGTCTGAAGACCTCTCGAATACACTGCACATCAAATAACAATGCCAACAACTATACATTCAACTTAAACGCAGCCTTTCATAATCCTAAGGACTGTAACAGTTTAAATGTTCTTTCCATGCCAAGCAAAGTCAACTCAGCTGATTTGTAAATCCTTACAGAACAAAATGTGCCTAGCAAAGAAGCGCACAAGGAAGTAATTAAGCAAACACAATATAATAGTAGTTTTTGGGGTGAAGGGCTAGAAATTTAATTATGGTTTTTCCCTACAATATACAATATATATATACAATAATGACCTTTGTTGGACTGCCACCCTGCCCTACCCTACTCTCACATCGTGTTTTTATTATTATTTTTTAAATTAGTTTTTATTATAAGTTTGTGATCTCATCAGGATAACTGTTACCAAGGCCAAATAATCTGAGTACTGTAAACTCACATTCGATAATTCTTTCCATCAGCAGTGCCATCAATTTTGGTCATTATATGATGTGATCTGAAGCGAGCGAAAATAATGTTAGTAACAGAAGAATCCCCATACTGTTTCATTTTTCTAGCCCTCAGCCCTGGCGTCGCATCTCTCGCGACTCTCTTTAAGCCGCAGCTGCTACAAAGAGCAGTTTCTGAGGATCTGCGCTCGAACGCTGGGTTACGCTTGCGCTAGTAAGTATATGAGCTGTTTCCTATCCAGGGAACAATTCTGTGATTAATGAATTCCAAGAGATGTCCCGGACCCCTCTGACAAGAGTGTCCCAACTGAAACCTTTACTAATTCAGACTTTTATTTAATCAAGCAATTTCATCTTTTGAGTTTGAATGTCGGAACTCTTAATGATACACTTTCATTTACTATTACAATAGTTCGTCTAGTTTCATTTTTAAATCCAAACTGATCGAAAAGTGGAAGAGAATACAAATTATTGTTGAGGTTTAGATGATTTTTCTGTTTGCTGACAACCCTGAAACCTCACAAGCTTCACTTCCCCAGTGAGCCATAGTTTCCCTGTTAAATACACAGGGCACCATTAATGTAAGTGGAATACTAAATGATTGACAGGAGACCCGTGCATTAGGATTTACCTTAATCTAGCAAACGTAAATTGCAAGTTATTACTGTAAAATACAATATTAAATAGACTGCTTTTATGGCACATAATGTTAAGCTTGCTTCAGTAAGTTCTGTTACTGAATGTCACAGCAGAAAGAGGAAATTAGCAGAAAAAAGGTTACAAACCCACAAAAAAGCCATGAGTAAAGATTCAGTGCAAATGACCTATTTCTATGGTTCAAGAATTTGGCAGAGGATGTTGGAGGTTGTAGCAAGCACGTAAGTAACAGAACTCGATATAATTCGATTTATAGCGCTGAAGTCACTGGGTTACAGAGCTTTATTTCAGCCTTCAGTTTTAACCGTATTTATCGGCAAGTGCGCTTACGAACCAGGCCAGGTTCACATCACTAAACATACCTGTTTATACAACTCAATTCCCAGGGTAAATAAATAAAATACAAATATATATTTGTATACATACACGAGACTTGTTAGAATCGTTCAACTTAAGTTCTATCCTTACTACAAAAATAAGGGAAAAAAATTGACAGTTAAAGCCCTTAACACATGTTATATTCTATATAGGTTGACCATGCCTGATACTGTAGGACACCGCAGGGTAGCGCCCCTTTCAAACGGTGCCTATTTTTTAAAATTGTATTTATGGGTAAGGTGAATAAACATTTGAAATATTTATATATTAAGAACACATTAAACACAACAGAAGTTTTATCTCCACAAGTGATCTCCAGTTAGAGTACATCAAATGTTAATAGCAATAATATGTATTTGTGTTAAAAAAAATTAACAATAGCAAATCACCAAACAGTAGTTATGAAGAGGAAAAACTAAAACACTGGCAAAATATGAAGAACGAATCTTTAAACTCAAGGTTTTTTTTTGTTGAGAAATTCAAACAGCATTAAAAATATTTTAAACAAGTGGTAGATTTTAGTTTACTTAAATCAGTAAAGGGAAACAATTTTCTGATATCTAAAAAGACATGTTAAGAGGAAAAGTTCCTACCATGCTTGCAACAAGTCTGCTTCACCTGTGTAAGTCCTGAGCGGCTGTATGATTGTCACTGAATGCACAAATACGCTTCAGTGAGGTGGAGTCTTAAAGTCTTCATCTACGATCTGAAAGTCTTCCTTGAAACGCATCACTGGATGTTTAACTAGCATTTTATTTCAGACACACACAGACCAGTCTAAAGCTCAGATGTACTCTCAGCTGGAATATATACATTCTGTGACCAAAAAAAAAATTATGACGGTCTACAACAAAGCAGAATCCAATCAATGCCTGCAAAAGAGTTGCATAGAAAACCACATAAAAGGAACTAAACAGAGAATAGCAGAGCTTTAATAGGAACTTCTGACAATGCGTTCACACAGGTATACATACATATATATACATATACAAAGAAAAGCCATTGCAGTCTGGTTGTCATGCCACGTCCTCCATGTAATCTGCACCCTGACTCAGCTGAGATGTGCTCAAATCCTGGGTTACCTCGTCAAGCTGGAGATGAACACAGAATTAAGTGAATGGTTTACATTACTACTGCACATGCAGCAGCTGTCATGGTCCAAACACACAAACTATTAATGTTCTGTGACTTTTCTGGCACTTTCAGCAGAGTTAAATGAAGGTGAAACATCAACTCCACTTTGCTGTGGCCCTTCTAAGCACCATTAGTTAACCTTCGAGATATCTGACAATGCTGGTGTTTGTAGAGCTGCCTTAATATACAGACTTTTTGCACATTCTTGTATATAAGTCCACGCCCTCTGATGATGCGCGTTACATACATACACATACAGCTCTGTGTAAGAGATGCTTGTATAAGCTAAGTTTGTATGGTGAAAACCACACTGCAAGATTAAATCAAATCACTGTCTTTTTTTGTCTGTCTGTATTTTTATAATGTTTTTCATCTGTTAAGAGCACCTTTCTGTTCTGCAAAGAGCACCATTTACTTGTAAAAATATCTAAAACTAAAGATGTTGTTTAAAGAACATCAACCTGTCAATTGCAGGTACACTATCCAAACCCAAAATTTGGTAGTCAATCTACAGTCATGGCCAAAAGTTTCGAGAATGATACAAATATACATTTTTACAAAGTCTACTGCTTCAGTTTTTATAATGGCAATTTGCATATACTCCAGAATGTTATAAAGAGTGATCAG
>JAUZST010048607.1:0-25230 GCA_034779995.1 Parotocinclus haroldoi | reverse complement strand
GTGTGTGTGTGTGTGTGTGTGTGTGTGTGTGTGTGTGTGTGTGTGTGTGTGTGTGTGTGTGTGCGCGCGCGCGCGTGTTTATCCTCTGCAGACACACGCACCCGTTCGGTGGTGTCCTGACTCCCTCTGGTGGCCCGATAAGAATTGTTCGTTTTTATTAACAAAGATCATTTAGCTTCAGTACAGCACTATTTGTAGCACTGACTTTAAGAGTTTGGTTTATACATTAGACCCTTTTTTAGTTAGTATCCATGTTTTTTCAGTCTCATTCGTTGTTATAGGTGTGAACCCTGTTATATTGTGGTCTGTCCACTGGGGGCAGTGTATATCTAAAATCTTAAACTTAAAGCTATCGGTAATTTCTTTTTTTCCACGACTAATGTGGTTGTAACACAATTACACACCGTTTAATGAGCGAGTTGAAACAATGAATAGTAAAAAAAAAAACAGAAAACAACAGTAAAATAGAGTGCAATCAAAAGACAAGCCTGTGTTCTGTAATACCGATTAAATGATGCGAGGAGATTCCAGTTCACTCAGAGGTCATCTATGCAACCTCTATGCAGTGCAGCTGTTTCACCAGTCGGTGGAGCCAAACACCGGTACTTAGTTAGTAGAGCGTTTGATCATTATTTCTCTTCGATTTTTTATTTTCTCTCATTATTTTTATATTATCTTTTTTTCTTGCTTTGCCTTTATATTCTGTCTTCCTTATTAGGGTAAATTATTTGCTTTGTTTTTAAGGGTGCACTGAATAATGCTAATGCTTAGATTAGAACAATCAGGGGACATTTTAAAATGAGTAAATTAATATTTGTGTGTGTGTGTGTGTGTAATGCACATATCTAAAAAGAATATATATATATATATTCTTTTTAGATATGTATTGTCTCTATATATAATACATTTGTTTTATTTAGAAAAGTTGTATTAATTTACGAGTGTCTTAAATTGCATAAAACCATAACTTTTTAAAATTCTTATTTAAATCGTATTTATTCTTAGACTGTGTTTTATACCAATAGAATGCTAAATAGAAATATAAATAAGTATAACTAAAAATGTGAAATGTTTTTTACTTCGGATAATTTTCAGGAAATCTATTTTTTTTTATTTCTTTAGACAAATTGTTGACTGGCAAATGGTCTAAACATGCAAGGTTTGAGTCTATTCTGTGTCTTTTGTCTTTTTTTGAGTGTTAGATGTAGGGAGGTGAGGGGGGTCAGGAGGGGATTATGCACCTCCCGTGGACCTGTACCCTGTTTTCTTTGGGAGGATTCTCTCCGCTCTGAGCAGGAAATAAAGGGGCAAAGCTGGTGATGCAGCTTTGAAGTTGAAGTTATGAGACCTGGTCCGGTTCTGATGCACTCCCGCCTAGCCTCGCCTCAATCTTCTGACCTAATAGAATGATCAAGACGTCTGTGTGGAGTTGGTATGTTCTCCTTGTGTCCTTGTGCTTAGTCTGGGTCCGGATTTCCAGCACCCTTTCTGGGGTCGGTTCAGGACCCTCTGAGAATCTCTGGACGTTTTCACAACTTCCTAATATATGATTGTAGATCTGAAGAATCTGGTGCACACCTAGGAGTCTGCACAATGCCTCCGTCTGTGTCGGTGAGGGTAACACGCACTTGCGCCCCCTATAGACTGGTTCAATAAATCCAGTTCGTTGTAGCAGAGCCGTAACTCATTTTATCCTACTCAAAAAATAGGGGTCATTTCGTTGCTGTGAGCAGTGGTGTGCATGATGGTGAATGAGGACGAAGGAAATCGGGGCGCGGCGTCACCTCGGATTCAGACCCGATCGAAACAAACAGCCGGTTCGACCTAAAAGGCGAGATGGAAACGGGAACGTTTATGTTTTATTCAGAGGAATTTCTCGTGGTGTCAATAACAGTGACTCATGTGGTTTCGTTTTCCCGAGGGTGCCGACGATTCTCGAGCCGACTGTCGCCATGCCTCGTCTTCTTCAAAATTCGTTCCTCCTATATTCTCCTCTCCACCCGCCTCGTCCCGTGCCCTTTCCTCTCTTCTTCTCTGCACCGCGTCCATCATGTGGGAGCTGGAATAAGGTTTCAATTATTCATCAGCTGCTCGTGTTTGAACGGACTTTGTAACTTGTTAAAATCCCGGAGCAGTAAAGTCTGGGCTTTGTGCTGAAGAACGGCATGTTTGCTTTCAAAACCATATTTCAAAACATGCCAGGATCCAGCACGAAGGGCCAGGGCGAGAGCGGTTTGGGGGGAATTTTATATTTAGCGGGGCTCTGCGGCCGAGGAGAAAACGCTCTTAATCAAATCAAAGGAACAAATTTTTTATGCAAGACAGTTTGTCTCGGGTGCTTAAGCACATTTTTTATGAAACACTCAGAACGTTCCTGAAAGCTGCGAGGACGAGGAGGCACCACATCAATTTTGCGCCACGTTCAAAAGCTCCGTCTGCTCCAAAACTAAATCAACTGACCAGACTCCGCTAAAATACGTACGTGTGGATCTGCACGGCTTAACATCACTTTTACTTGCTTTTCGCACTGGGTTCAAGTGTAAGGACACCTGGGCCAACCAGGTCTGAAGTAACCGCTGGGACTCGAACCAGAGGTCCCTATACGATGCTAGACCAACTTTTAGGATAAACCAAGCCCAAAATGCTCAAGGTTTGTCTTCATATACCTACGTTTTATATATTCATTAATTTGAAGCTTTCCTCAATAGGCTGGTGTACTGTGTTCATCAGGGACAGGCACCGAGTATAGGCACCAAAGCTCCATGACCCTGATCTGGCACCAGTCCCATGAGCTCCGTCCATCGTCGTTTCACTGTACTCCTGCTGTCCCTTCTCGCTCTTCGCCTCCTTTCTTCTTTCCTTTACCGTCCTCCGTCCTGTTGCGGTTTGAGGCCCCTCAATCTTCACAGCGTGGCCCCCGCAGCCCCCCGTCCGTTACTCACGCTAAATTAACGTGATTGATGTCAAATCCAAAACAAAACGCCCTGTTCTATGTGATCAAATGGGAGAAAAAATGAAAGTGAAGGAAGGCTTGGTGTGTGAAAGGAAACATCCATCATGTTGTGGGTTCGATATCCACAGGAAGGCGCGAGAAAGAGCGAGGGAGCGTGCGAGAGGGAGAGAGAGAGACCTATCTCACGTTTCGTGTGCCGTACGATAGGAGGCTTTGGAAAAAGTGCGATGTTAACCTTCTGTGCCACTGCATTAAATCTAATGAAACATTAACACACTCGCACACGTGCAGATCCATCAGTACCAGTCCTAATACCAAAGTATTGCTAAATGGTCAGGACCCAGCTTCAATACAAAAGGTTCCTGTTCTATAACCATAAGTGTACAAGTTCAGGTTTCAGGTTTTCAAAACCAAAATCACCAGTTCAAGATCCAGCACCAAATTCTCCTGTTTCACTAAAACTCGCATTACACACCACAAGTACAGTACCAAAAGGTTTGGGGTTCTGCACCCTGGAACCAGTTCCACTACCAAAACGTATCTGTTGCTTTATTGGTGTGTAAAATTAGATGGATCACATGGCTCCTGTTCACAACCTGCTCCTGGTTGCAAGCAAAGCTTGCTGTGCTGGATTTTACAGATGAGCAGGAGAAGCAGAGGCACAGCAACTTCTGGTTGTTGGTGCAGAGCTTTACAGATCAGCCACTTTACTAAAAATCACTTCCCACAGACCATGGGCAGCGGGGAATGTGAGAATGGCTGTGTAACACTGTCCTCCAAATATACAGATATGCCCAAAATGCCCACCCATACTGATGTAAAATATAAATAAATAAATAAATAAATAAATTTATTCCGACCATTACAGCATCTATCAGTTGATGGGACTCGTATTGTTGTAGCACCGTATCACCAGCGCTTATAACAGCGCTGACTAATATTAACAGGTAACGTCCGTACGCCATATCGTGCTCGAATTGTGGAAATAAATATTATCTCAGATGGCTAAACAAAAGAAGTGGCAGTGATTGTATAAAGCAGAAAAGTCGATTTGCGAGCGCTGAACATTTAACCGAACCGTAATTCCCCTTAGCTGCGGTTGCTACGTTACCTGGAAAGTTAATCGTGCTAGTTAGCCACTTAGCGACTAACATTGGTCACGGGTGTATTTTAGTAACGTTAATGTATTTGGCTGCGTTGTATTTATTATGAAAAGCACTAATTAACGTCCTAAATAACTAGTTAAGTCCTATTAACGTGTTAATAGGTGTAGAGGTCCGTGTAACGTGTAGTAGACGGTAATAGCTTTGCTTTATTAATAAATTAATAGACGGTAATAGCTTTATGTTCATATGCTATTCTGTGCAGCGGTACTTAACTTGTGATAAATGGCGTTATTAGTGTTTGTTTAATTAAAGTGTAAGATGTGTTTTTTTTTAAACTAAAACCAGCTTTCATTGGCAGTGAGTCGTTATGATGAAGCGTGGCAGTGACATTATTGATCAGATAAATTAAGAGCAGGTAAGTTTTATAGTACTTAGTACCAGAGATGAGTCCGTGTTTCTTGCTAATAATCAGCAGTAAGATTAGAAATCCAATATTTCTAGATTTCTACTGATAATATTCTTTTCATATTTAAGTGACGATCTGATGCATCAGAGTAGAGAGAGAGAGAGAATGAAGATGGAAACAGGGTAGGGAGATCAGGTGATACGGAGGTGAGTGAGAAATGGAGCAAATATTGATGTTAAAATAATATTGATGGTTAAAATTACATAATAACGTAAAAAATCTTTACAAAACAAGTCACATACATATATGCCGTGTATTCTCTTACTGCGTGTGCGCCTCTGCGTTTCGCCTAAGGACTTTTAATGGAATGACGCCGATCTCGCGCCAGCCAATCAACCCCGAGGGGGCGTGGCTCTCCGGAAACTGCTCTGCACGGGCGGACGCATTAGGGGTGTGTTTGTGTGTAACGCGACCGAGTTCGCCGGATCGAGTGCGTCCAGGTGCGCGAGCCTGGTTCTCAGATTCTCGTGGCTTCCGTCCTACGTCCGTGCCGGGCGATGCCGAGTTGACCGCGAGCAGCCACCGAGCGTGATGGGGTCTGTGACGGCGGGTCCGGGGAAAAGCGCGAGCACAACAGAAGCAGCAGCAGCAACAGCAACGTGCGCGTGCCGGTCTCGGTGCAACCCTAACGGTAACGGCAACGGCAACGGCAGCTGGAAGGCGTTCGCGGGACTGTTCGCGCTGTCGCTCGTGCTGCACGTCGTGACACTCGCGTGCTACGTGGAACTGCGCTCCGAGGTGGCGCGCGAAATACGAACGAAGAGCGGCGAGGCTCCAGTACCGGGTCAGGATGGGGAAACAGAGCGCGAGCAGGTAACGTAACTTTAGTGCTCGTGTACGTAACGCACATCACTCGCCTTTTTAGCGCTGGGGATTGGCAGCCTTTTGCTCAGTGGCATTGTCTTTGTGCTACGAACGGCCACTTCACTTACACTCTGTCTCACACCCCACATCACACACACACACACACACACAACCGTCAACCGTTTCCTGCATATACCAGTCAGTCACGCGCGCGCACAAAGCGCCCGCAAAGCGCGTGTCCAGAGGGCAGTTATTCACGCTGACGAAACGACTAGACGCGGAACTTCTTGCTGCAAAAAATCCGCTCGAATAACGGAGAAACCCTGGCGCGCCTGTAGATGGTGCTGTTTAGTCATTATAAGACACGTTGAATTAACGTTTCAATAAAATATTCGTCGCACAATCTTTTTTATTTCAAGGCTATTACGTGGTTGTAGTTGATTTTTTTTTAGTAATAAAAATCTTTATAAATGTAAAACTTTATAAGCTGTAGCAGATTCTCGTATCCAGAGAGACGTACCACTGCTACAGTCTTGCAGTCTAATGAATTGTGGGTCACTTGTGGGCGTTGCCCAAGAACCCAGCAGCTCTATCTCGGCCCAGTATCTATATCTATCTACTATATGTTGACATCTTTGAATAACTTGTGACACTTTGTGCAGTGTCACTGGGAAACCTTGGGTCCTGGCGTTCGTGTGCGATTTGTACTTTGCACCGCTTACCGGCAAGATAACGCATGGCACTGGGTTTGAGGTGTTGCCCTGGCCTCCGAATTCCCCACATCTCAATCTGATCTGTGCTCGGTGGTGGACAAACGAGACTCCACCTCAAAGTGTGCAGGATTTTTAGGACCTGCTGCTGACCTGACATCTTGGTGACAGACACCACAGGGCACCGACCGTGGCCGGGTCGAGTTCACACCTCGTGTCTTGGCTGCCCGAGGGGGGCCTACGCAATGTTAGGCAGCTGGTTTTAATCTTACGGCTGATCCGTGTTAGATAAAATCCAGCATAAGCTGTCTTTGATTTGTTATTTAATAGAAGGTTTAAAAAAAAAATCAGAAGTTTAACAAAAGCTAATGGATAACAGAGTTGGGAGCGGGCTATACTGCATCACAAGGGCAGTAAGATGGCACGAGAGCTCTGCCCTGAAGGTCTTTCAATGTAAGATGTTTGTGGTCGGCATTGGATTTGTAAGGTGAGCGCTTTCGTATTTTCCCATGGCGTACGCCATAAAGTTTAAAGAATCTTTAGCTCATGTCAGTTAAAGAGGTAATGTTTCTACCATAACAGTCCCAAAGAGCCACTAATTTGTGGTACAAAAAGCATTATTTCTCAGAGGCCGCCTCCGTTCAGGCCGCAGAACAAATATTCAAAACATATTGTGACGAAATAAGAAGTTATACGATGTGCCGAGCTGTCGTTTTGAGTTTTAGGAAACATGCTGTGCCTCAGAAACATTCACCTCGACATAAAGGGCATTTCATAAATCAGCGTTTGGTTGCGGGTCAAAGTCTTTCACTTAGAAAAAAAGACGTACAATAGCGTCGAAGAACTCGCTCTGTGAAAATCGGCGTAGCGCCACGAGACGAAAATTCTTCGTTCCGCCACAAACCCACCTCAGCATGAAACAAACGCTGTACTGCTCCGAACAGGAAGACCATGTGGTAGCCTGGCTTGTAATGATCCTCACCCATAAAAGCAGCGTACGGTCTAATTGCAGGAACGTTCATAAAGGCAGCAAAGGCCGCTCGCGAGCCCTTCACTTGACTGATAGCATGAAATACTGGGTTGATTTTTTTTTTTTTTTTTTTTTTAAATTTAAAAAAAGAAACATTTTTATGGAGCCGTTTACAGCCGCTGGTCGGTGAATTCCTGAACCGCAGAAATGTTGAGCTCTTAAAATCAGCCTGTTTTTAAAAATAAAAGGGTAATTATAGAAATAAAGGTCGACTCAAAGTCAAATCTGGCATGTAGTCGTTTAGTTTTTATAGAAACTGTGGAGGTTTAGATCGGAAATTCGAGTTCACGTCCCACCGCTGCAAGATGCCAAGATCGACCCACGAGTGGAACCTTGAGCACACCAATGAGTTGGTCTGCTAAATATGTAAGATGGGCAAAAAAAAGACAATTGAGTTTTGGAAGTGAGTTACTGGAATCTCCACAATGACGTACCCCGAACGTGGTCCCCTCATACAGGCACAGCCAGTCGTGGTGGAGTGCCAGTCCCAAAGGGGGTGGCTTTGCTTATTGGGCCGCAGTATCACCCACCCCTCCTCCCTCAAACCCCACCGCCGAGTGTCAGTACCAACAGCTTAGTCTTTTCCCTAAGCAAAATGCTTAATGATTTGTTCAAACCAACAAACTTCAGATTAAATACGGGTTATTAATTATTTTCTTTACTATTTTCTATCCTGAGGCACTTCAATTGTTCGCTTTTATTCAAACAGCCCTGCTTTTGGAGCACGCCGTGGTTTTGCAGAGCTGCTCTCGAGCAAGTCTGATTTGCTCCTTCAAAAAAATAATAACAATGCTAAATTTAAAGTGGAGCTGTGCGACAGCGGCGTAATAATTTCTGCACAGATTATCACCATCGTGTCATCAGAAATGTTTTAATCTCCTCTAATAAAATCTCTGATATACTTTCCAAATTGTCAGAACAAAGGGGAAAAGAGAGAGAGAGAGAGAGAGAGAGAGATTGTTTGTGCACGAAGCCAAATCGATACCGTCAGCGTCGTAAAGAAACATCTGTCAGATTTAACGAACCACACGCTTACTGTGCAGCATCTACACACACACACACACACACACACGTGGCGTGTTTCGAATATTTGAGGGTGCTTTGAGGTAGCCGAACTATCTGCAAACTGTAAATGTGTAAACCAGATCTTAAGTGACCGATTATTTTCTAACCCATAATTTAGATTATCGACAAATTAGTAACCAATTGTCCATAAACCATGGTTTGTGCAAAACGAGACCGGTTTCTGTGCTGTATGATTTAAATCTGTGCGAAAGCTCGCACCTTCCAGATGATCCCCCTCAGAGTTTAATTCGAGTCAGGTGTCGACCGGAGCTAAATACGTTCTCTGCCTCGTCAGTGTGCTGAGCTCACACACAACATTCATGCAGTCCTCTAATTAGCTGGCTGAGCGTCTGAAAAAACGAAGATCATTGACGCTCGCAAAGCAGGAAAAGCTGTAAAAATGGATGTAAACGTTTCCTATTCGGGGCTGAAGTGCTGCTGGGAGCTGGAAGGGAAATCAGTCTGAGAGCTGCCCGTGGACAAAGACCTTCATAAGGCTAAAAGGAGCTGTGCGGTGAAAACCTGACCTGTAACATCGTAAAAATCTGAAGTAGCGGTGTTGCTCGGATAAAATCAAATGTTAAACCTGTTAACTACAATTACCAACAATTAATTTAAAGAAATTATAGCAAAAGGCTCCGTTTTCTGCCCAGAAAAACGCAGGAATCCAAGATGGGTGGGTCATCAAAGTTAGCTCTGTATACACAGGAAACATTTTGTGGGTGCGATGGTTGTTGGATTGAAAAAAGGCCACGTGTGAGCTTTTGACGGAAAAACGCCATCCGTCATATGGAAACTTTTTATATTCAGCTACTTGCAGTTACCTTAAAGGGAAGCACCCCAAAGAGCACAATGAAAGCCAGATAGTACAGGGCTGCACAATAGCCAGAAACGACAGAAATGACAGAGGGATTTGAAACATGAAGCCAAGGATCAGATTCTGAACGAATCAGGGGAAAACGGAACAGAACAGTGATTCGGAGGATGGAAACTCACATTGGTTGCTTTTTATATTAGTCTAAGTGCTCTGTTCTTTCTCATCCTTTATTCATTGAGAAATGAATTTACTTTCCGTGTTAAATTGGTCTTAAAAACCACCATGCCATTTTTTATTTATCATATTATTATTATTATTATTTATATGTATATTTTTTTCTGTTCATTTGAATTATTACCAGCTGTTCAGCACGATCATGGATCCGTTATGGAGTGCCTGGGTTGCACGAAATCTTGAATTCAGCAGTCGGTGAAGTAGCTTTAAGGACCTATTATAGGAATGTGGAAGAATTCAAACATGCTGTAAGAATATTCCTAAAACAACAATTCCCCGCAACCTGGCGCAGATCAAAATGTTTACCGAGCGTGAAGGCGAAGGACTTAATACCAAAACCATTAGTTCTGTTTTACTTCAGAAGAAGGGAGCTTATTGGAATCCAGGCTCTTTGTTTGTAACAGTCTGGAGCAATCAGTGGAACCGTGTATCATCCGCATAGAAGTAAAAGCCAACATGATGTTTTGCGGATTGCGCATTTTAATCGCCAACAATAAAGGGCCCAGAGCGGAGCCTTGTGGGAAACTGTATAGTGCTCTTTTAGCTTATGTAGATGCTATCCAAGTGGTAATGGCCTGTCAGACAGGCTCTAAAGCCGCTGTATATTTCAGCGTGTCATAAAATTATGGTTAAAAAGCTGCGCTTAAGTTGAACATTACCACAACAGAAATAAAACCACAATTCGCTCCATCCGCCTTCTGTCTTCATACATTTTTGTCTTTCCCCCTCTGTTCCTCTGCTTTGCTGCTTCTCTTCCTCTTTGTGTCTCCATCGCTTTAGTTGTTTCTCCCTCTGCCTCTGTCTTGAGGCACTGTGGCATTCAGCCAGGGCACAGTGTGATACCTCATACACACACACACACACGCACACACAAAGAAAGAGAGGTACACAAACACACACTCTTAATACACCGTATTAAACCTGGGAATGTGTGGGATTCCTTTACCAACAGGATATTACCTTATTACCCCCAGTCAGTAATTACCACACACACACATACACACACACACACACACACACACACACACACATACACACACAGTCACTCACATGTACATATTCTTCATATCACTGGACTTAAAGTCGTTGCTATATCGTTCGGATTTAGCAAAGTTGTGCATTTGCGGTCTGTCTGCTAGTTAGTTACCCTGCAACAAAGGCGTTTTGGTGTGTGTTTATGCCGCTAGTACAGCACGAGGCTAAGATCAGAGCGTTCAGCATTAACATTACGCTCTGCTATGGGCCCGCCCGGAGGGTATTCCCACCTTGTGTCGCTCAAAGTGCTTGCGCTTGGACGAGATTTTGCAATGCAAACGTCACTGATGCAAGTGACTTGGTTTTACTGAGCGCTCTCCATATGGGCCGAGTTCTGAGCAATGGCTAATGAGGGATCATACACATCAAACATGTGCAGGGAGAGAGAGCTTTAATAGCACCGTAGTTAACAGCTGCATCTATTTAAAGCCCAGCCAACACACAGATGTGTGTGTGTGTGTGTGTGTGCGTTTGTGTATGTGTGTGTGATAGAGAGTGTGACAGAGAGTTTCCTTGCCGATCGACGTTCTCACCAAGGGTGATCTTTTGTTATGCAGAAAACCGAGCAAGATTTTTTTAAAGCCTTATGAAAGCCTTTATTAAACACTTTAAAGCAACATGCCTGCCGTGGCGCTAAGCTAAAAACGGTGACAGAATATTGGCCCGAACAGGCTCTCCAAAGTAAATCAGGACTGTCTTTGTTTAAACAGTGAGACGAGACACAAAGCAGAGCTCTTAACCACCAAGTCGTTGATTATTTTCCAATAACAACGCCTAATTCTGCTATACAATGGCATCAGTCACAGTACTTCGTTAAAGAACAAATCATAATTTGTGGTTACGGTTCTGTTAAACGATGTGGAACATGTGCAGCGCAGTCTGGTTCTCTCACTGGCTAAGGGTCTGTTTTCCCTCCAAAAAACATAAGAACCTTGTTTCCTTGACGTGTCAGGATAATAACTTAAAACAAATATAATTCCAAATACATAAACCACCCCAGTTCCAGTATCAAATGTTTTCACTTCCATTATGGCAGATAGATAATAAAGACACGAGCTACACTATGAAGGCCGTTTCCATTTCAGTTCCACTATCAAAGGTTTCCATTATCAAAGTTTCAATGTCTGGTAAGATCCAAAAGATGGTTTTAGAAGCAACGATTCCAGTTGCACTATGACCAGTGCCAGAGGTTCCAGTTCCAGTACCCAGTTTCATGAAGGAAGAACTGTTCACAGAATTCTGTTTTGATATTGGGACTGGTACTCTTGAATAGTAGAAATTTTATCTTTGTGTAATCCTAGAACTGTTAGCATTGAAACCTGCCTTTCCTACCATAACGTAGAAGTTCTGGTATGAAAGGTATACCTTTAATAACAAAACTTATACCGTTGGTACTAGAACTGCCACTGAATTAGAGCTGCTACCTTTAGTAAGAAAATGTGTATTTTGGCACTGGAAATGCTAGCTTTTAAAACAAACCTTATACCTCTGCTACTGAAACTGGTACCTTTTGGAAATAGACTTGGACCCTTTTGTAGCATTGGAAGTCTCTCTGCTTTCTTAGTTTATTTGATGTGACCTTGTGGTAGGGCTGCAACAACGGATCGATAAAATCGCTAACTATCGATTATTTAAAGTGTTGGCAACTAATTTAATTGTCGATTCGTTGTGTCACACGATTTATGTCTTACTCGCCTTTACATATTCGCTTACGTCACCTGTGGCGCTTCATATACGCTGGAAAAAAATGAATAAGAACGACTTGAACGGAGCGACACGGAAATTTCTAAATAAGTTGAACACTAAGTGTGGTTTATACGAGCGATCACTCTGTGCTCGATTATGTAAGACTGTCACTAGCACTATGTAGAGCGGCTAATGGCTACGTGTTGTACACGCTGATGAGTTACCAAGTAAAAGAGCTGTCCTGCATCCTCGTGTCCGTGAATGATTACTAGAAGTAACCCACAGTATTAATATTATATAGCGAGTCTGGAGACATTAAGAAGTTAATACATTGTACAAAAGAAACATGACTGACGCAGAGAAGAAGGTTTGGCTTAAATCCAAAAAAGTGTGCTTCACTCAACTAAGAAATGGATAACATGCAAGCTTTGCAAAAGTGATTTGACTTGGCACGGGAGCAAACGGTGATAATACAGCACCTGAAACGGAAACATGTTAGAGTAACCGATGAGGATTACTATGCAAACTGGCATAGCATAGCACAGTTTATGCTGTTTTTTGCTTGTTTACTGGATAAAGGCAGTGATAGTGTACGTGTGTGTTACTTTTAATTAAAGTTCAAGTAGCTTAAGCAGTGCTTATGTGCTTTATAAATAAATATAACGTGTACACAGTGGTGGTAATTAATCATTAAGCTTAAGTTTAAATTTTATAACAGAGTATGAGTGAAGACACGGCACTGTATAGGCAAGATAAATTGCATTTAGACAGGGATTAAGGTAAGAAATTCGAGCTACTCTAATTTGTGTAATTTACACAAAGGCATTTACACACTATGTTACATATTGTGCCGGTGTGTGCGTATCTTTTAGCGTTTGCACTTTTGTTACTTACTTGCTTTAAGCTAATGCTGTAAATAAAGCGTTTATTGACCTGTTTAAATTGATCTATCTATACTCATGCTATACTGTCTTTCTCATTCCAGAAAACAACAACAGTTTTAAGTCCTATTTAATTTAATCTATTATTATTTAATTATTGTAAGCACTCAACTCATTCAGTGCTCTATTTCTGATTAAAGACATGGAAAATATTTTTTGAAATATCCGATTAATCGAAAAAAATAATCGACCGATTAAAATAATCATTAGTGGCAGCCATACCTTGTGGTTTGTCCTAATTTGGAGAGAGCGCACGATTAGAAAGGGAAAAGAGCGGAGCGAAAGGAACGAGGGAGCAGGTGGAGGATTGACGGTGCCAAATTACAGTCAGGTGCGAGAAACTCAAACAGCATAGCCATGGCTTTCTTCTTTAAGCCTGAGCAACTCTCTCTCTCCCTCTCTCTCTCTCTTTCTCCCTCTCTCTCTTTTGTTCGTATTTTTTCTTTACCTCTGTGGCACTGAGTGTGTGTGTGTATGTGTTGTATAAAACTTTTACAGCAGGTTTTGTCCTTTTGCCCTCATTTGTTCGGAATGTGCGTCTTCAAAAGAAGGAGCAAATAGCAGTGAGTGTAATGAAGCCAGTAAAAACATCAGGAGAAAAAGATCCTTGAGTTATCCCTGAATACCCTCCAGCAGTATGCATGTGTGTTGGTGTGCTGTGCGTGTGTGTTTGTGTGTCTGTGTGTCTGTATGTGTAGGGCAGTGTGTGTGTGTGTTTCTGTTTTGTTCTTTAAAGCCTGATTTAGGAATGCAACAACGGTGTGAAATTCCTGGGAACCGAGGCAGCCATGTGTGCGCGCGTGCCTGTGTGTACGTGTGTGCGCTAGTGTGTGCGTGTATGTGTTTTGCTTCTAGTAAACAAACTTCTGATGAATTACTTCCTTATTTACTGTTCCCGTAACTGTGTCAGTGGTGATAAATGAACTTACAGGAAAGTGATCAGAGATGTTGAAGCAATGGCTTGGCTTTCACTGACCCATCGCCAGGCTGACCTGGGGTCACATCTTAGCAGCGCCCTTCGGGTGCCATGCAGACATGATGCCGGCACTTTTAATCTTCATTAAGAGCAGAATAAAAAATTAGTAACTTTAAAACGATACATATACTATATCGCTGCTTGGTTGTAGACCTCGATCCGAATGTTTGCAACGCTTGTGGAGTAAAAGTAGAACCAAACCTTGATACTTCATTGGCAGTGCAACATGGGAACAGTAGTTGTTACCCTTTTAAAAAATGTGGTAATTAGTATGTAATTGAGAAGCGACTCCTCTTCTAGTAGCTGGCTGGTTTCTTGTGACACTGTAAACATTTCTCCATCTCTTCAGGAATGAATCATTCTTTGTAAGCAGCTCTTCTCTGTGTTTGTACCATACAGTGTACGACTCGACGTTTGGCTCACGGTTTAGACCTCTGTTTTATCGTATGGCTCCGTTCAGCAGCCTGAGAGCTGAGAAGCTTGTTTGAGAAAGCAGTGTTTGACTTGGAGTAACAGTTCAGTCGGGGATCAGTGAGCTCCAGCAATGAATTCCAGGTGCTGCTTGTTCAAGCTAATTCAAGCCAGAATTCGCCAGTCAAAAAATAAAGCGGCGCAGTGAAAGAGCGCCGTTTTCTCTTCAATGGGATTACCGAGCGTGTTTGAGAAAAGAAAAGATGGAACGCATAAGGAAATACCCAATAGCCACTGTGTGAGTGACTTAAAAAATACTGGGCCAAAAAAAAAAAGTTTCCTCTCACTTTGTTCCAGTTGCTACTTGTTTATTTAAAATGTCATTTTTCAAAAGTCCCACACAGATGCTTTGTCCGTGATGAGTTTATATAACTTTCACACCAAAAGCAAGAATCATTTTTTTAAAAATGGAAACGTTAAAATAATATTTAAGTGATGACCTGTGGCAGTGCCACTATGGAATATAGATTTTATCTAGAGCAGATGTATTTTATTCGTATCTTATTCAGCCACACAATTTCAGAGATCACAAGTTCAGTTCCAGTATCTGTAAAGGGTTTGCATGTTCTCCCCGTGTCTGTGTGGGTTTACTCCGGTTTACTCCACGTTCCAACGATCAGGTTAATCAGTCGATCTAAATCACCCCAGTGTGAAAGTGTCTGTCTGGCATTAATGTAACCTTTACAGTGGCAGATTGGCACAGGTGAGATTTAGACTATTTTTTTTGGCTTGTCTAACCACAGGGACCAGGTCCAGCAGATCCATTGAATGCACGTCACATCTTAATTATATACTGCTTACAAAAATTAGGGCATTTTTTTTTAGAGCAGTGTAGATTTATTCATGATCAGGCATTGGGAGATTTTGATTAGCTCTAGAGAGTCCACTTTCATTTGAGAACAGGCACTTACATTACAGTTCACTTAGATTAGATAAACCATGGTTTTAGCAATAGTGCAATGAGCATATATAACTATTTCTTAGTCTGTTTATCAGAAAATTGTCTGCAGAATTAAAAAACTTGGGCGACACTAGCAGGTATTTCGTGTGATCTTCCCTTTTACTTGATGCAAAGGTAACCCTTGTTACAGTCCCAAGAATTGATCTGGAACACTTTTTGGAATGGCAGCAGGCAGGAAACCACTTTTGCTTTAATAGGAACAGGGTAAAAAGGCGGGAATATTCAAAAGGTCATAAACACTGGAATGAAGGTCAGTGGAAAAGAGAATTTCCCAGGTTGAATTTTGTAGGTCCAATTGATGATATGTTATATGAGGTCATTTTGACATTTCAATGTCTCAGGTGGCCTGAGACTTTTGTACAGTACTGTGGGTGTATTATCTATTAATAATGTATGTGGAATTCATAGTAGTGTTAATATTTGTATATAAATGCCAAGGCAAGCTGTAAATGCTAGATACTGGATCAGACTAATATCATGTTGTGCGTGATGTTATAGCGTACGAATTCTATCTAATTTACCAAGGTCCTGAACCACTGGAAGCTGCTTGAGACCGTTCCTTTGTAGAAGCCCAGATTTAAGGAAATAAGGCTGACTCGCTTCATGGATCACGCCTGGAGTGACTCAGTATGAAAGAATGAGAGGGAGAGAGTGACAGTGAGACGGGGCGAGCGAGAGGCTAAGGGAGGAAACTCTGATCCTGAGTGGTACATTCTGTCTCAAATCAGTTTGCCAAACATGCCAAGAGTTTTTGTTTGAAGTCGTCTCGGTTTGCATCCTATGCACGCACGCATGTACACACACACACACACACACACACACACACACACACACCCACACACACGCACGCACACACACACACACACATACAATGGGTTTGGAAGCTGTGGACCATAAAGGACGTCCTAGAGAGCGTTTCCCTTCTCACTTTTTCTCCGCTCTGTTTTGCATAACATGAACAAATTAACAAACGATGCTGCCAAACCGAGTCGCGGCGCTGTTTGTGTCCATTGTTCTTACAAATTACGGAAAACCATTAAAACGAAAGATGGAGCACAGTCTGCGCCTTGATAAAAACAGTTAGTTCTGCGTGTAACCACGTACAGTTCTAGCTCTGTTGGTTTTAATTGAAATGTCGGTGCATTGATATCGAGCAGTGGCGTTGTACGCGCTATTTATTTAGACCTCTGACAGCTAGGCATAAAATTGACCCTTCATGACCTAATGACCCACGTAATTGAGAGGTCATCTTTACCACTCTGCTCCCTGTCACACATTACACACACATACCACAAATGGTGAGACATTTATCATTGACTCTCATCTTCCTAACGCGGCGTAATCGGAGCAAATCACTTATGAATGTGGCCTGTACAGTTCCACTTCCTAGAAGTGCTTTGTTCTTGGAATGAAATGTCTCCTGTTCTGTAATTACTCGTGACTGAAATGTCTTGTGATGTTAGCCCTCAGCATGAGACTCTGGGCAATGGGATCATCCTTGCACCATTTTTTTGTGCTGCAGACAAACTGACGTCTTAACGTAATGCGGGGGAAAGTAAATCATGTCTGATATCATGGGTTTGTGAGGCTTATGAAAGGGCTCTAGTGAGATGCTGGAGCAGACTTGGGGAGCAATAGAAGCAGAATTACACAGGTGTTCTGGCATGAGTTCGTTCTTTCAGGTAAAACGAATATGCGAAAGATGTTCTAGAGTGGAGAATAGACTGTCATCAATTAGGGAGCGCTGGTAACTCTGGACGTTTGGAAACACTAAGCAATTAAGACCAACACAGGGGCAATGGATACTGCAAGATTCGGGAGATCCTTTGAAAAACTGAAAACACTTGGAACTAGGGAAATAGTGTGTGATAATGGAAAAGGAGGAGCACTGTGAAAAGATAACAGAAGAAACTCTGAGAGAGTCCAAGAAGCACTCGGCAAGCACGGAGTGAGGAAACATTGAGAACAACGAACCAATGACAGCTAATTAGATTAGAAGTGGGGAACCGTGGGAACAAGTAATTTCTAAAAATGCAGAGGAAAAAAAACCCCCCAAAAACAGCTTTCAAACCAACTCTGGGAATGCTGGAAGAAAAGGGAATACGAAAATCAAGGAAAAACAGGAGTCTTTGGAAATGTACTTGGAGATGCTCTTGATCTTGAGAATTCATGAAGGAACACCAAAAATGCTGGATTGGTCGATGTTCACAGAATGTGGGAAACAGGAAGACATTAAAACTGGATTAAAATGGGTAAATGTGGGAATGCTCTGAACACAAACAAGGGAACCCTGACAAGGAGAAATCATTTCCAGCTATGTTCTCGGTTGGAAGAACCCACTGCTGGAAATGGCCGTTCCTTCTCAATGCCAAGGGGTGCATTTATTGGACCCGGCAATGGATGTCCATTTGTGCCTACACCCATTGAATTCCTGTCAGGGTCAGCGATGTGGAAAAGGTGTACTCCATGTGTACGAGCCCGTCTTTCCGTGAATATCCATTTACTCATTTAGCAGACAGCAGAGCGAACCTGCTGGTTTTGAGGCGGGTGCCGTCATTGGTCCAGGTTAAACTCTCAAATCCCGTAACATCTTCTGCATAGTTTCTCCATTTGCTCACGATGTCGTCACTAAAGCGTGAGCGAGGCTCTCCTGGGCTGCCTTCAGGATTCACATTTGTTTCCCATTGAACGGGGAATCGCTTCCATTCAGCCACAAAGAACATTGCTCTTAACTCTATTAATTTCCGTAGCATGTTTTGAATAACTTATGGAATAAACCAAAAGTACTTAATAACTGGAGGGTAGAAAGCTATAAAATATCAAATAAAACCATGAAGGGGGGGGGGGCAAAAGTAGACATCCAAGAAGAATCAAATTATAATCAACAACACAGCCCCAAATAAACAAAAAAAAAACCCACATAAACCGGATGAACTTCCAACACAAGGCTACTAAATGCATCCTCAAGCTTTCAGCTCCCTTCCAAGTTTGGAGAATACATTTAGAAAAATAATAATTTTTGTAAAATAAATAAAAAACCTAAAAAAGTAAGTCTTATTTCAGAAGAAATGAGGATGCACGGCTCCAAAGAGCCGCTGAAAAACGGTGGTACGGAATCAGAGGTATGCTCATAATATTGAAGACTGGCAGCGCTCAGACCAGAGCAGTACTGGTTGGAATGGAAAGTAGGGAACCCTAAAAGTTGGAAATGTTGGGACAGTGAGGAAAGACTTAACACTTGAAAGCGTTGCAGGATGTGAATAAGGGAATACTGAGAATGTAAAAGCTGCTATATGAAAGAAAACTGGAAGGACCGCTGGAACCACTAGGCATGCTGGAAACGTATTAACCTAGAGAACGAAGAGAAGAAGACAAATCACTAAACAGTTACATTTTTTTTACACTCTAGAATCAGCACGTTTGGGGCCATGAGCTCAGCTGTTCATGTGCGTGTGTTCTGATACCACTTGGTTATGGGGTGAGAACACAGTCTGGATCCTCTGTGGCGTTGGCATGTCTGTCACACCGTGATCTGACCAATTGAAATGGTTTATTTAAATGGAAATGGGATTCGTCTGGGTTTCATTCACAGAGACAGTCAAATAAACAAAAACATCATATGGACCAGATGAACTTCCAATGCAAAGCTACCAAAAAACCCCAACAAAACCCATTCAAACTTCAGCTCTTTCCAAAGCCTGGAGAAATGAGTTTGAATCCAAGTTTAAAAGAGTTATGTAGGACGCACATCTGAGCTTGCATCATTGCAGAGATTTGGAGCAGATTTGTGGAGTGTGATTAGCCTTTTTGCTTTCTGTTTGGATTTGTTAATAGAAGCTGGTGTAAAGATGTCAGATCTCAGGAGGGATCATTACAACAGCAACATCTCAGATGTGAACCAAGCTATAAAATTTTTTGTTGGACGTTGAGCAGAGGTCGCCTTAGTCGTGTTGTAGTTTAGATACTTTTATGAATATTTTATAGATATAGATGTAGATATATAGATATATAACATGAATGTTAATTGATGCAATATGAATACATTTAGTTCTGTGCAATACAGTCATTATTATCTGTGGACATTTGTTAAACTTTAAACAAAAACGAAGGAGAGATCCAACCTTTTTTTCCGCCTTTCTTTGCAGGACTGCGATACTCTTTTCTGTCAGCAAGTGGCGCAAGGGTTCGTACTGCACTGCTCCCAAAAAATTTGTCGATATTTCGTAATGATTTATGAAACGATTGAAAAAGAAGCATTTGAATTCACTTCATTAAACAAGGAGAAAAGCAAATGAAAAGTCAAATAAAATCCTTCGAGATGTTGAGTTGTTGAGATGCAAACTCAGTTATGAAGTAGGAAGTCCCATATTCAAACTTAACGAAAGAACCCCACGTGATCAGTAGGGTGTATGGTAACCCAAGACTCCAAAACACACTGACAGTGATGGAAAATGGGCAGGATCACATTGTCTGCCACTTTTGCTTCAGGGTAATTTCCAGTTCAAGAAGTGCTGAATGAGGAATTGCATAGTTTGCCAGACGTCTTCCCAGAACATCCCAAGCATGTTCAATGGGATTCAGGTGTGGAGAACATGAAGAACAGTTCATGCGTTCGCTTCCTGAAGCAAGTTATTGACGAGATATGCACGGTGTGGCCTTGAATCATCGTCCATGAAAAGAAATTTGTTCCAGCACAGGGTACCACTACAGGGTGTAGGATCTCATCTAGGTATCTGACAGCAGCCAGTGATCCATTTTGTTGTTGTGGAGCTTGGTACGATCACCACTGCTGATACCAGCCCAAACCATCATTCCACCACCACCAAAGAGTCCCTTTTTCATATCAAATTTGGATTCTCCCGTGTTCCTCATTCACATCACATAAGGGCATGATGATTATCAGGCTGCAAACTAAACCATGACTCACCAGGGAAGAGGACAGTTGACCACTCATCACGGGTCCAATGACGATGCTCATGAGCCCACTTTCTACAGGTTCTATGATGTTCAAGCAGATGAACAAAATATATATCATTGGGCATGCAGTCCAACACAATGGAGCCGATTTCGTATGGTCTGGAGGCATAGCCGTCATGGAGGCAGCAAGAATCTGTCCCCTCAACTCTGTTGCACTGCTGCTCCTTCTCCTTCTCGCCAGTAAGGTCAAGTAGCGGTCATCTCTTGCTGTGGTGGCAGATGGGCCACAGCCTGCTCTAGTCTTCTCCATACTTCATACAAACGGACGTTGATCAGTTGGACGTTAAACAATGCTTACCTGTGCTGCATTCATCCATCCACCTGAGCCACCGTTTATCTATCTTCCAACTGTTCTCTACCCAGTCAGGTCCTTCTGTGTAAGGGATTTGGTATGTTCTCTCCCGCGCGTTTTCTGACTAAACATGGCAGTGAATTGATCATTGTGAGTAACGGGGTGAGAAAATAAGATGAACGAATGAGTCACCGATCGCTTAAGCCAGATGTTTTGCTTCTATATGTTTGTAACATCTCTGTTTTCGACAACGGTATATTCTGTGCACACACACACACACACACACACACATCCACAAACACACACGCTTTACGGCTTGCCCACAAACCAGCATCCTCACCAGATGTTCTTTTTGTGTTTGTTCTTCGTGTACTGTGTGCTTGTTTGTATGTGTGTCACTCCTATTGTTTTGTTGGTCCTTGACGACTGACTTTTACCCGTAGCAACCAAACCATCTCCAGCCAATCGGCTGCAAGCATGCGGTTAGGGTGTTACGCTATGGTCGGTCAGCGACGCCAAACTTTCACTAGCACACTAATCAGGACTGACATTATTTATTTACCCAAACATTCTGGAAAGCCGTCCATTTTTCATTCGAGGGCTGATGGCGCTTCTCGCTGACCTCCTGTGTTTGATTTTCAGTGACAAATGTCAAAACGTTATTCCCTGAATGTTTTGCTAACTTCATTTAATCACTTTCGTTAGCTCGGGCGCGAGGCTCGAGCCGTGGGACGTCACCGAATCGGAATGAACGCTTCCTGAATGCATCTTTAATATAAGTAACATTCAGCTTTGATTTCACGTCTAGTCAGCGTTATTATGTTGATGCCGTCCATTTTGGGCTCAGTCTTGCATCATGTAATTCAAGATTACACATCTGTTCATAAACACTTGTTCAGATTCTTCTTGTTCAGTATTTTAGTTACTTCTGTTAACAAAAAAAACCCAGTGCCATTTCAGTCAGACCGTTACAAATGTTCAGAACAAACTTCAGTTCTACACAAAACTGTCCAACGAGCACAAAATCAGTATTGAAACCTTATGATCCCTGACATCATGAAGTCTGTGAAGTATTGGCAGATTTATAATGAAAATCTGGTAGCTCTGCCAAGAAGCTACAACTGGGTCATGGTCGGATCTTTCAACACAAGTCAAACAGCGATGAACAGTGTCAAGATTGTGACCTGGGAACCCCAGAGTCCTGCTTTAAGCCCTATGAAAAATATGATATGTGGGATGAGCAAGTGGTTAATAAATCAAATTTCCATTTAAAGACAGGACAGGATGCACTTAATATAAAATAACCATGTAGACTTGTGAGAAGAGACGGAGCTTCTGAGGAAGCCAGTCGTGGATTTCTTGCCATTAGCAGAACCGTGGGTCTGTGTCAGGTAACTGGTCTATCGAGACCGTTTGCTTGGGCAGTTGGGTCAGAAGGTTTACTAGGTTGGATTGGGGCCAGTCGTTCGGATGGGTGAGGTAGATTATTGTGTTGGACAGAGCGATAGAGTCAGGATTGGATGATTACGTTTGGATGGTTGGGACAGCAGTTGGATGATTGGGGAGGACAGTATGCCTGGAGGTTGGATGGATTGTTTGGACTAAGCTAGTGGATCGGATTGGTTTGGTTTGGACAGACGATTGTGTTTAACAGATAAAATGGTTGGATGTGGTTGAAATGTTTTTTGTGGGTTTTGTTGAATGCCTTTGGATAGGATGGTTAATAGGGATTAGATGGGTTTGGGCTTGGAATTGGAGGATTAGATTGATGGGATGGATGGATGCTTGGTGCAGTGTAGTAGTAGTTGGGTTGAAATGGATTGGATGCTATGGGTAGGATGGTTCATTGGGAACCGTTGACTTTCTTGGGACGGTTTGGTATGGTGGGGTTGGATGTGTTGGCTGTTATGGTTAGTAGGGATTGGCTAGGTTGTATGGTTTGATGGTTGGGATGGACACGTTTACCCTCAAGCTCTGGTGGAACTGATGAGTGAGCTTCAAACAAGATTTGACCCTTGACCCGTGACCTGGGGTGGGTCAGGACCTTCTGACTCGGGCCGAATAGGTTTCTGAGGGCCTAGCTCTCTGGAGAGCAGTATAAACCTGATGGTTGTCTGGAGTCTATCATTTTGTAATCGGAGCGGAACGTGTTATAGAAAAGGTTTGGAACTCATTACAATTGCCACTTCATTTATTCAGATCCTTAAGCTGTCAGGGAAACCAAGGTTTGTGTGTGTGTGTGTGTACTGGAAAATACTGGATTTCAGATCTTGAGGAATGTTATCATGATGACTTGCAAATCTTGCTTCTGGAATGGTATGTCCGACCAACACACACACACACACACACACACACACACACCCAGCAGCCCTTGTTCTCAGCTGTTCAGGTTTTGTTTAGGTCAAAATCAATCAGCTTCCTTTCTTACCTCGTGTGTGTGAGTGATTGTGTGTGTGTGATTCTGTGTGTTATTGTGTGTGTGAGTGACTGAGTGAGTGAGTGAGTGAATGTATGTGTGAGTGTGTGTGTGTGAGTGAATGTGTTAGTGAGTTTGTGTGTGTGAAGAAAACGAGCCGTGACGTGTGTATTGTGTGTCGCACAGGGATTTGGTTTCTCCGTTGCTCAAAACAAGCCACTTCATCCTTTCATCTCATCTCATGGTTTGGTTTGTGAGTGTGTATGCGCGAGTGTGTACGTTTGCACACACACCCAAGATTGAGTGATTTTATGCATGTTGGCGTTCCAGCTGGACGAGTTCTGGTAGCTGCTCCGGAGCAGCGCCAGCAGACCTAGCAGCACTTTTTCGTACATGCGGCAGACTATAAAGAACAAACAAATCACAGTTTATCTGACTCGTGAGGGATAAATCTGGTGAACCTCGACATCGCAGCGTGACGCTCTCGCCACCGCCTCAAACGTTCGCTTTCATGTGCGAGGTTGCACAAACCGGAAGAACGTTTTACCTGGCCAAAAGTGCGCAGAGACACGAACATCACATCCATATGCGTCTCCTTCCAACACGTGGGCTGCATTAACTCAAAGCTGCTCCTCGAAGAGCCTTCGATCTTCTGGGAAGGCTTTCTAGCAGGTTTCAGGGCACGGTTCCATTCAGAAGCCTTCAGCTCTGTAACGGCCCTCATTTAGCAGACGCACGGATCCAGATTTGAATAGACGGTTCAAGATTTGTGGGCTTTTCCAAGACACTTCGAGACCCGTGCGCCCTTTTCTTATACTTCAGCTGTACCTTTGTACGATTGTTTTAGCTAGAAATCACTCCAGGTAATCAATCTGAACCACAGGGGTGGCTCACGGTTCAAAGTTGACCAGATAACGAAATGATGATCCACCTCGTAAAAGGTGGCGTTCGTGCTCTTGGCAGATTCTTGACTCTTATCTGTTATTTTACGCACCTGTTAATAATAGATGTAGCTGAGATCTGCTCTGTAGGAAGGGTGTCCAAATATTTTTGGCCATTTGTTCTAAGATTTCTATAAAAGATCGTTTTTATAGGTAATAAACACCATACGTCTTGTTAATAACATCTGTTACTTTCTACAGATCAGACCAAAGAAGGAGACTGAGGAACGAATGCTGCTGCGATCAAAACGCTCAGGTATATAACTTAGTCTCTCTCTCTCTCTCTCTCTCTCCCTCTCTCTCTCTCCCTCTCTCTCTGTCTCCCTCTCTCTGTCTCTCTCTCTCCCTCCCTCTCTCTCTCTCTCTCTCTCTCTCTCTCCCTCTCTCTCTCTCCCTCTCTCTTTCTCTCTCTCTCTTTCTCTCTCTTTCCCTCTCTCTCTCTCTCTTGAGAAAGAATTTACTTTCTCTCTATGATACACCCAAAAACCATCACACATCTTGAGGAAGCAGAGCATATAACAAACTAAATAAGTTTGAATGTAGCACTTTTTAAAATTTTAAGAGCTCCAGTAACCGACCATAGTTGGGCAAGTAGTGGAAAAAAATCCCAATCAGATAATAAAGATGAAATCAGGAGAGGGACCAGGCTCAAACAGGGACCCAGACCTTTTCTGGGTGAGACCAGATAAAATTATTAGGTACACAATCCAACAGTAATTGTGTATAAAACAACAAATGCTCTTTGTTACATTGTAAATAAAAAATACTCACTTGTAGAGGATAATTTTGTTATTTGAACATAAACAGTCTGATCACAATCAGGATATGGCATCACTCAAGACAACGATCCATCACTCATTCAACCAATTATCAGAGTTTTGGAAGGGAGAAGCAAATCAATCTAGCACAGATCCAGAACTTGGTGGCTAGTGCCAAACCAATGATGCTGTAGCTGTGCCACTCCACTTATAAACATATTCCACTCACTAGCTCATTAACTTTATATAATGTTAATATCCGTTCAGCCCTCAGATGTTGATAGGATATTTACTGTTGTAAGACAGTACTACCAGCACTATAACATCACCAATTCACATGAAATGGTAACATTGTGCAATTTTGTACTGGAACCGTAATTGTGGAAATAAATAATGTTTTACTAAAAAGTGTCAGTATAAAGTATAAAGTAGAGAAATATTTGTGGTGGTAACGGTTCAATTTTTTTAGATTAGAATTATAATTTTTTTGAATGCCTAGCAAACCCATTTGGACACCAACACACACACACACACACACACACACACACACACACACACACACACACACACACACACACACACACACACACA
>JAUZST010048596.1:0-25238 GCA_034779995.1 Parotocinclus haroldoi | reverse complement strand
GGACATCCCTTACTTTTTGTGAGTAATATATATATACACCTCAAAAAAAGGGAACACAGAGTTACATTGTATTGTTTGTGTTTCAGTAGTTCCGTAGTACTAGTCTGTAGTCCATCTAGTACTCTACATGCTTTGTTAGTCCCTATCACTCTTTTTTCTGATCAGGTCTCTCACATGACCACCCCAGATTAGATGATGGATGCTGATGGATCATTTTCAGGTGTCCATAGCTGTAGAACAACAAAGTACATCTGACCATTAGAGAACAGAAAAAACAGGATTAACAAAGAGAGTATGTAGAGAAATAGATTACAGATCACAGACTACAGTCTGTGCTCCTATAAGGTAAGTGTAACTGATAAAATGGACAAGGATCAGTAATTGTATATGAGTACATTTGTGTTACTGCATTACTTTATATCACTAGGAACAAAATGAAAATAAAGGATTGGCGAGGTTGTAGATGAAAGACCAACAAATGTGTTTAGGCACGGTCTGTGTTTGTCTGCAGTCCAAACCGTGCCTCAGTACACAGTGGAGTCATTGGCTATTATTAGATCATACAATTTGAACACAATGCATTTGAAGCGCCAGCCCCATCAGTAAAACATATGTTTTAAAATTGTAAAAGTAGTTTGTGGGATTGCTTCCAATCTGCAGACTCTTTTGATATGCATTATGGGCAGTCTGTATCAAAGCAGCTTTTATCCGCCGGTTCAAGGGCCTCAGATTTGCCTTACAGATGTTTGTATTCCTAAAATATGGTCGTATGTATGTTGTATTGGGTTAAAAAGCAAAACACAAAGATGGGGAATTCATAATAGGCAAATATATCTAAATTACTGAATAATTCATCTGAATAATGTATTTCATCTAGAATGAAGCAGCAGGAAAAGGCCTAGAGTGGGTTTTTGGGCTGTTTTTGAATATATATATATATATATTCAAGCTTTTATTATTTATTTTTATATTATAGCTTCGTAATTATTCAAACATGACATCTAGATGTGCATTGCTACCTGCATCACGAGCTGTTCGGCTGTGTTTGTGAATGGTGGTGTGACGCTGCAATGAACCTTTTCCCACCACACACAATCACATTGAGTTAGCGAGCCCAAAGCCCTTAGAACTGTGAACTCCTACTGCCACTTGGTGGCTGCATTTAGAAACCGCCGTAGTGTTTTTGATAAATTATGGATTGTTTTTCATTGAGCACTTGGGTGTGATATGGTGTGATAACCACCATACATGCTGAAATAAAAAACGTGCATAAGTGTCAAAACCCTAGATCTGCCAGGTGGAGAGGTTTATAGCATTTCCACTATGCCCATTTATCAATGTTTGGTATTTTTAGGGAGTTTATTGACTGTGAGGCTGCGCCATCAACTAGGATCTGCTCTGCTGAAAAGTCATCTAAAGGTTATTTGCAGGGGTGGTGCAGGCTTTCCTGGCGGTTCTAGTTCTACGTGCAGCCAGTGTTAATCGTGTCGATACTGTTAAACAAAGGTTGTCATAGGTTATCATTATTTAAAGGTAATGCCATCCAGCTGTCCTATGATGGGAGGCTTTGACTACATTCATAAATATAGATTAAGCTTACCGTGATTAATTCAACCTTACAAAAGAGGTTCATTGTTTGCCAAACAAAAGGTGCTGATAAGATCATACCTAAATTTGCTACTGCTGGCATTTTATGTTCCATTCGGGAACAAACTGGCAACAGCACAAGGGATTTGAACGCTGGACCTTCTGGTCCATAGTCCAGTACCTTTACCACAAGGCCACCACAGTCTCGAGCTACAGTGAGCTAAAGTCTCTGACATTATATATACAATATGGCAGATGTACCTAGTGCACAATGTGTGAATACAGGGTTTAAAAGCTCCAGCAGCACTACTGTGGCTAATTTACTCATACCAGTAAAAGACACCCTAACACACCATCACCAGATAAGTCACTTCAGTGCTGAGAATGGTCCACCACCCAAATAGTACCTCATGTCTGGGTATCCTGACCATTATAGAACAGAAAAAGAGAATAATAAAGGTATGTAGAGATACAGATGTGCTACAGTCTGTAATTGTAGGGCTGCAAGTGCTTCTATATGGTAAGTGGAAATAATCAAATAGACATTGTACCAATATTGATCTTAGTGGACCCAGTGATTGGTGAGTGTGTCAGTGCTCTTGTTTTGTCAGTAATAGTGTGTATGCTGTACCAAGCTGTCATCATAAATCAATATAGGTCATACAAAGTTAGACTAGACTGACCTGGCCTGTGTACAACAATAAATGAAACAATAATGTTACTTACATAATCTGTTAAGGAATCTGAAAAGCATCTCAAGTATTTTCTTTATGATTAGTGAAATAAATATGGCATTTTAAAACCATATTAAACGAGGTGGTAAGAGGAGTTGTCACTTGCCAATCAGCCTCCAATACAACTGCAATGGCAAAGTTAGTTTTAAATGTACTGTAGAAGCATTATATATTAGCATTATATATTAGCATTATATATAGGCCTATGATATTCACTATAATGTTTATCTAATTTTTTTTGTAAATCATCTTAATGTTATTTTTGGATTTGAAGAGAAAGGGGCTTCAAGGTGGTGCAAATGGAAAGTCCTGTAACCTCACAGCTCCAGAAATCACTGGTCTGGCTACACCTCTGTGAAGGATGTTTTCTCCACATCCTTGTTGGGCAGTTTTCATTTCACAGACATGTGGTAGGTTATCTGATGCCTCTGATGTCTGAATACTCCCAGAATGTGTGTATGAGTGTGTGTGCATGTGCCCTGTATTTGGGCTCCTGTCTAGGGTCCTGACCTTGTGCCCTGTGTTGCCAGCTTCCCCACAACCCTGAATAATGCTACAGCCCATGTGTGTACAGTTAAAATGAATGTGTTTTTGTCTCTTTCTATATGAGCATATTTTGCCTCTGTGTTTTGAGCTTGCACGTGAGAGTGAAGGCTCTGCTTTGTGCTCGTGCTTTGCACTCGTTTGAAATTCGCTTTGATACTTGATTTGAAATGCTGGCTTGCTTTGATGCACGCTTTAATTCTCACTTTGGACACTCGTTCATTTAACTCATTTTGCTGTGCCTCATGTTTGCTTGTGTACTATTGTTTTAAATACTTGTGATTCTGGTTATCTTTAGATAACTGATAAAAGATAATTGGTACAATTGTGGAGAGAAGGAAACATCTCGGAATGCACAGCACATCATACTTTGAGGAGGATGGGTTACAACAGCACAAGACGTCAAGTTCCAATTCTGTCTGCCAAGAACAAAAAGCTCAACCTGCATTGGGCATAGGAACAGTGGGGCTATAATTTCTATGTGGTAGATGTATCAGATAGTATGCCAAATGGATGTTAAATGGGACTGTGATGGCCTAGTGGTTAAGGTACTGGACGATGGACCAGAATGTCTAGGGTTTAAATTCCACCTCTGCCACAGTTGGGTCCCTGATTAAGGCCCTTAACCCACAATTGCTTGGATTGTAAGACTGTATGAATTGTAAGTCGCTCTGGATAAGGGCGTCTACTAAATGCTGTAAATGTAATTATTAGTACAGTACTTGGGTGGCACAGTCATCACATCCAGGCTTAGGGAGGTGAGGTTGCACTAACACTTTTTTTGTAGCCTATAGTTTTTTATAGTGTTTGCTTGTTTATTTGGTTTACTTAACATTATTATTGGCATCAGTGGCCAGTTCAGCGACACACACACGGTTATATCAGGACTAGTTATATATACACACTCAAGTCAATGCCAATTTAGAGTAATAAATTAACCTAACACACGTCTTTGTACTGTGGTAGGAAACCGGAGTACCCAGAGTAAACCCACGCAGATATGGGGAGGACATGCAGACTCTACACAGAAAGGACCCAGGCCACTCCACCCTGGGACTGATCCCAGGACCTTCTTGCTGTGAGGCAGCCGCCAACTGTACCATATAGAAGCTGGGTTTTCGAATTTCTAATACTGGATACAAATTATTCCATTGATAAAAAAATTGTATATTTAATGTAGTGGCGGCCTGAGTTTGCTGTGCTGTACGATGATTCATTTGTGTTTGCCTAGATGGCTACAGAGCTTCTTTCATTTCAGATAGTTTACACTCTTGTATGATTGCATCACAGCTTTCATTTAGTTATACTGACCCTCGCTGTACTTGATTCAGACTGTTAGAGACAGTTTCTAAACCAGTGAATCTTGGGTGACAGTGATTACTTTAATGATCTATTCTTGCCACAACTGCAGGCATGAACGTGTAAAGAGTTTTAATACACACCAATGAGATTGTGTAACAGTGCTCATGGAAAATTGTAATGTGAGAGCCTGAAACACCAACAACACTAATGAGGTGCAATGTAAGGGAAATCAAATGGTTAAGACCTAAGAACAGGCTTTAGAGCTCATCATCTTGACAGTGTTGAAAATCAGCAGAATGAGTCAGATAGCTGAAAAGGCAAAATATCTGAATTCAAATGTAAGAAAGACCTTGCCCAATTGGATTAAACAGCAACTATACAGTTACAATACAATTAAAGATTTAAGATAAGCTAAGCTTAAGCTCTTAGTGCTTGTTTATAGAGTTGTGGAAAAAGCAAACACACTGTCACATAAGTGTTTAAAAGCATCATATGCAGCGGTTTTTACATGGTGCAGATTTGACTCAGTTTGGAACAGTTTATTATTTTTTTTTTTGTAATTATCATTCAGAACAATGGTTACAGATAGCATGGGAAAGGGATTAATGTAACACTTCTGATCTGCACAGACCACTGGTTTACTGATGAAGCTTTCCCATTCCAGATGAAGAATAAAAAATATACTGCTCACAAAAAGGAGGGAATATTTCAAAATGAAATGTACCTCAATGAAATTCCCCTTATGTTTTTAAGAGCAGTGTATATGTACTTTGACAATCAAAATCCATAAGTAGGACTAATTCATTTAAATATTGAGTCTAATCTGATCAAATGTAGGCAAGAATTTCAACCGGTTAACGGTTCAATACGGTTAACTTTTACTAATTTATTTTATTAAAAATAATCCTAATTGTATTATATACTTATTGTGTATTGTCATTCAATTTTTTAAAATATTTTTATTATATATTGTTATTAAAATAATAATCCTTGTATCTATGATATATTGTTATTAAGATAATTATTATCATTATGGAAAACGTGTTGGGCCACCATTGGATTTGTAGAAATGCTACAGCAATCATACATAACATAAATACTTGTCACTGTAGCCTATTTTAATTCTTCAAATACATTTCTTGTATTTTCTGGTTGTGTTATGTATAGGCTATACTATTTTTAAGCATGCAATCTTTACTCCTTTTGGATTACTTGACTATACACCTTTTGATTGAGACATGAAAAGGACTGATACAGACGACTTTACAAAAGAAGGTACGGCGAACTTTAATACATAACTTACATAATACATATTTATGGCATTATAGTCGTGCAGTGCATGGATGGATAGACAGCAATTTACACACACTTCAAATTCATCTTTTAGAAAAATACCTATACAAATGAACTACATGGATATGCTGTCCCCTCACAGGCATTTCAGAAGGAAAAAGTTGCAGAAGGCTCCTCGCGGGCAGTCGCACATTTTGCCGATCCGTGCGCCTTTACGGATTGCGCACTGCTCTCCCACATCGCACTGAAAGGTAAATAATTGGAAAAGTGAGTCAAAAAACAACAAATAACTATAGCCGTAGCCCTATAACAACAATAAACTAAACGTTAACGGTTAGCGGTCGTGCAAAATAATCAGAAGACAGTGTGAAATGCGTGCGTAAATCTTGGTCACCTTGGCGTCTTTGGAGCTGGCTTATTTACTATATAGTAATGCCTATTCATCTCCATAAAATAAAGGTGCAAGAAAAGTCTCTTTTTGAAGAGCAATGCATTACTTTGTTGTTCAAAAAAAAAAAAAAAAAAGATAACTCATTCTTTAAACCTTTTTATGGTGCAACAATGAACTGAAGAAAAACATGAATTTATTAAATGTCATTGAGTGCCTTATTATGGAACCAGAACGGTATATTTGCTATTAAATAATGCAAATTAAAGGTACGCTGTCATATTTGACTTGTATTAATTTATTTGTATTCATATTTAACATACAGCAAGGGATTATCCATTTACCATGGGAACCTGCCCAAATTTCTTCTCCCAAGGCGGAATTCTTTTCATCTGCAGCTTTTCCAGCACTTCATGTAGAGCTCCAAGCTGGTAAAAACACGATATTTTAGAGGAAACAAGCAAACCAAAAACGCATAGCTTTCTGTTGCAGGCTCGTGCAGTACAATCCACGGATAATCTTTACTCACCAGCTGCTTTTCACTGGTCAGATTGGGGTCTTTAGGGTAGAAGTCTCGAATGGCTCTGGTGTCCAGATCCACCTCGGTCTCTGTGCTGTCTGCTCTTACGCAAACGCGCAGCATCAATAGGAGCAGCAGCAGCAGAGCGCGCACCGCGGTTTTTGAGCTCTCCATGGTGCTGATGAGGGAAACTTTGGCACGGAGGCGCGCAGCGCTGTGATTCCCTGCTCTAACGTGCGGGCTGCTTTTATGCTCCCTGTTGTTTTCGGGTACCGACGGCTCTCCGCCTATAGCTGCTCGATTCTCCTTCATACGTAAGCGCTGCGCTCTTTGCGCAAACAAGCTGTCATCAAATGCATTAATGAGACCTCCAAAAATTAGGATTTGAGCCAGCTCCAGGAAAAATAGATGAGTTCCTTGACCCTCTATTATATACAAGGCCACCACATTATTGCACCTACTTCCTACCTAGACTACTGTGCAAAAGTCTTAGGCCACCATTAGATTAGCAATGTTATAATTACCATGTATAATCTATTTTAATCTATATTTTCTGGCTCTTTATTAAAATGCAACAGAAAATGCAGGAACTTGCCATGCAGATTCAACAGGATGCCATTTTTAGTCTGAAGAAGCTTGAAGGAAACCACTTTTTTGGAAGGAGAACAGGGAGAAAAGGCTAAGATTGTTAGCCCATTAGTCCATTTAAGCTGTTGTATCTGTTACAACAAGGCTCTTTAACCTAGTTAGCCTTTTGTCTCTCGATAGGCTTTTTAGCCTAGTTAGTCTGTTGTTCTTACTAGGCTCTTTGTTTATATTAGTTTGTTATCATTGTTCACAGACTTAACCTTATTAGGGTATTCCAAATGTTAGCCAATTGTTTTAGATGTTTTCTTTCTTTGTCTTTTAGCCCCATTAGCCTTTTGTCTTTAGCTTAGTTAGTTTGTTGTCTTTGCTATCCTCACTTCTGTTAGTCTCTTTAATGTAGTTAAGGTATTTTCTCAGGCTCTTTAGCCTCGTTATCCCGTTGTCTCTGTTAACTTTTGTTAACCAAGTAAACGTGTTATATTGGTTAGTTATAAAACTAGTTATCCTGTTGTCTTTGTTAATTACTTTAACCAAGTTAACCTGTTATCATTGTTAGAGTTATAAGACTAGTTATCCTGTTGTCTTTGTGAACCACTGTTAGCCTCTTCTGCCTGTTTATATGGTTTTGCGCTCAATCTTTGTTCCCTACAGTATGTTTTAATAATCTATACAGCTGGTACGGAAAGTATTGAAACCCATTTAAATTTATCACTCGTTGTTTCATTGCAGCCATTTTGCCAAAATCAAACAAGTTCATTTTATTTCTCATTAATGTACACTCAGCATCCCATTTTGACAGAAAAAAAACAGGCATGTAGAATTTTTTTGCAGATTTATTACATTTTTGCAGATTTATTAAAGAAAAACTGAAATATCACATGGTCATAAGTATTCAGACCCTTCACTCAGTATTTATTTGAAGCACAATTTTTGGGCTAGTGCCACCTTTGTGGAACAGTTCTTTGTGTCACTTTCACCCATCTCCCTACTGCATCTCTGGAGCTCAGCTACAGTGATCTTTGGGTTCTTCTTTACCTCTCTCACCAAGGCTCTTCTCCCACGATTGCTCAGTTTGGCTGAATGGCCCAGACTAGGAAGAGTTCTGGTGTGCTGTGGGTAGCCTAGTGGTTAAGGTACTGGACTCTGGACCAGAAGGTTCAGGGTTCAAATCCCACCTCTTGCCACAGTTGGGTCCTTGAGCAAGACCCTTAACCCACAAATTGCTTGGATTGTAAGACTGTACGAGTTGTAAGTCGCTCTGGATAAGGTCTGCTAAATGCTGGAAATGTAAATGTAGTCCCAAACGTCTTCCATTTAAGGATTATGGAGGCCACTATGCACCTTTGGCAGTTCATTGGACCTCATAATTCTCATTTGCACTGACATGCACTGTGAGCTGTGAGGTCTTATATAGACAGGTGTGTTCCTTTCCTAATCAAGTCCAATCAGGTCAATTAAACACAGCTGGACTTTGATGAAGAAGTAGAACCATCTCAAGAAGGATAAGAACAAATGGACAGCTTGTGAGTTAAATATGAGTGTCAGAGCAAAGGGTCTGAATACTTATGACCATGTGATATTTCAGTTTTTCTTTTAAAATAAATGTACAAACATTTCTACACGTCTGTTTTTTTTCTGTCAAGATGGGATGCTGAGTGTACATTAGTGAGAAATTAAAAAAATTCAATTTTAGCAAATGGCTGCAACTAAACAAAGAGTGAAAACTTTAAAGGGGTCTGAATACTTTCTGAACCCACTGTATAAATATTTGCACGTACATCTTATCTCTGATTCCTGCTTGCTTCCCATAAGCATGACAGAGAGATCTATTGTAATTTACATCATTTTGGTTTTGTATATAACTGTGAGCGTAGAACCTGCTTTCTGTATTTCTGTCTCCCAAAGTCTGAAATCAAGTTATGTTAATGGAAAATACAAGGCAGGTTTTCCACAACAGTTTTGCAATTTATTTAAAGAAAAAAACAAAACCTGCCCATTTACACTGACAAGGGAAAAGTCAGGAAGTACACACTTGGTGTTTATGAGTCAGCAAGAATGTAATAGTGCTGGAGTCCTGCTGCTACATTAATTATGCTTTGTCCTTTGATGGCTGGTACACGAATATGTGAATTACAGCACAAAAGACATGAACTGCATAAAATGACTAACATGTTTTTGAAATTTATCTACACTAGGTTGTAAAAAAAATATTGAAAGGACTGTGTCAGCGTCAAAAAAGTCCAATATTAAATTAAATGATTATTTTAAGTGGTAGAGAGCCCATGACAAAATGAAATTCATTGTTGAGGGATTACCTTGGCTCAGAGAGCTACAATGCAGTGTCCATACAAATAGGAATGGGCTCATGTTGTATGAAGTACCAGTTTAATACCATCTCAGAAAGTAATTGAACAGAGAAACCAGGATGCAAGTGTGCCCTCAGGAAATCTTGACACTCCTCGATTAAAACTGTCTAGACTGGTCTAAGCCTCGCTTGCACCTCAATAGGAATTCATCGACAGAAAAAAAATATTTTCTTGAAAGAGAGCTTTTTTCATGGATATAATATACGCTGATATCTTGACTTAGTACTGACGTCACATATAGAGGAAGTCATTCTGTAGCAGTATTTAATAAGCCACTTTTATGTAAGCAGATCAGATGATTTCTGCCCAGCAGCACTTATGCTAGCATTAATGTACCTAGCAATTTAGACGTACATACACAGGCAAATTCATTTCGATGATTCATTTTCTTTAAAATATGGCTAACAGCACTTGAGATTCAGTGTTTGACAGTGTTTAATTTGTATCTCATTTGAAAAGCATAGGCTGGTGGCAAAATCTGCCTATTACCATTTAAATAAAAACAAAACAAAAAGCACATTGCACCGTCAGTCGAAAGCAAGAAATAAATGGTACTACTTAAAGTTAAATAAACTACATTGCCAAAAGTATATAGGCATTCACATATGTTAACCATCATATTTCACAACCATGGGCATTACAATAGTGTTGGTCTCCATTTGTGGCTACAAGCACAACCTCTACACTTTTGGGAAGGTTTTTTTTTATTTTTACTGGAATGTGAAAAATAACTGCAAGGATTGGCATCTAAAGTTATATTCAGCCACAGTAGAAGACAGTGATGTTTGGCTCTCACATCATGTCCTAATTAAAGTTGTTGGATGAAACCAGGACCATTACTTGAAGCTTTATGGATAAGCATCAGTTTAAGATTTACCTTCACAAAAGTCAAGGGTCTAGACCAAAAAACTCTACAGTTGGCACAATGTATTTATTTAGGTATAATTATGTTGTTATAATCCATCTGTCAGAATGCCAGATCCTAAAAATGAAAGAATGCTTTTTATTGCTCCAGAATTGAATGAACGTGCTCCTTAGACTACTATAGCCAATTCCTAGCCTTGGTTGGTGATCTTAGGTTTCTATGTAGCTGATTGGTTAAGGAAACAATATCCAGAACATTTCTGGTGAACAATACTTGGCCAGGGGAATATTAGTAGTAATGTTATAATCAAAGATCAGACGAAAAAGCTTTTTAGTTTTTACATCTAGGCTTTTTTCTACATCTAGACTTTTTAAACCTTTTCCAGAGCAACTTACAACTGATACAATCTTAGCAATTACTATCCACTGATACAGTCCGAGTAATTGTGGGTTAAGTGTCTCTCTGAAGGACCTAATAATAGCAGCTTGACAGAGTTGGGATTTGAACCCAAAACTTTCTGGTCCACAGTTCCTTACCTTAACCGTTGGCTACCAACACTTGGACCACAAGCTCTAGGGTTCAAATCCCACATCTGCTCAGCTGACACTCCTGGGACTATGAGCAAACCCTGAGCATCACAACTGCAAGTCTGCAACAGTTGTAAGTTGCTCTGGAAAATAATCTTTAATAAATCACAAAATGTAAATGGTAAGATTGAAGTTACATACACTTACTGCTTGTAGACACTGTCCCTTAGGCAGACTTTTAAAGCAATTGTGATTTTTTTCAGTGGTCCTTCAACCTGGGTCAATAGCAACACTTGTTGGTAGAGCTGACCCAGTAGATCCTTATTACTGTTTTCTGTGCTGGTACTAGTGCACCAGACAGAGCTTTATTTAAGAAATACCAGACCAAACCTGACCAAATATGTAAAAAATATTCAAAACATAACTAGCCAACCATACATTTATTGTCAACTGACACTAAATAGAGGATGACTTAAACAAATTGTGGATGAAAATTTTGTTTCATGCTAAATTCCCTGTAGACTGTACACTACTGCCTTCATAGTTCATAGTTCATAGTTCACATCTTGATCACAACTGTTTGTTCCTAAATTACTATATAACAACATTGACACTACTACTACTACTACTACTACTACTACTACTATTATTATTATTATTATTATTATTATTATTATTATTATTATAATGCTTTTGGTGTCTGAAAATGCTGCTTTGACAGGTGAACCTGATAAAATGGCCTCTAAGTAACAATAGATACAATAAACCAGCCACTGAATTTATATGCTGATTTGAACAGGAAGCATATCAAACAGGAAGCATATCAGCAAAACCAATTATACAGTCCAGAGAGACCAGGCAAATCCACGATGAAAGTAACACTAAGTACAATCTGCCACTGACACATCCACTTAGGACATGTTCCTAAAGCCATTGCAGTGCATTGCTATATATAGCCCTGCAACGAGTGTTGACTTAAGGGGTTTAAAATCTTAAAAAGTTTTCATTGGCTATGATTCAGTTCAGTTTTGTTTCCTCAGGATCCACTTATCTCCACCCATGTTTTATAGTCTAGAAAAAATAACTAAGCAAGCATTCTTGCTCCTATGAATGTTACTATTATCCCATTCTTTTGTGGGTATAGAGTGCAGTGAAAAAGCCACAACTTTGGATTTGTCACTCTGTAATGCTCTTTTGATGAACTGATGACCATTCAAGCAAGCAGGATGCAAAATGAATTCTAATTACATTGAATAACATCACATTTTTATTTCCTCTATCTTTTGTGGTGGGAGTGAATTGTATCAGAGATTAAGCATAAGGTTTTATCTGCTTCTGGACTCACCAGTTAGAGCAAATGTCCTTGTTTAATTCCTTAGACATTTGGGCTGAGTATCATTATCTCACCTCTATTTTCTTGCTGGTGATGCAGACGTTTCATTTAGGTTCTACAGCGGCGAATGGGATCAATCTGTTCAATTTCACTATTGACTGGTAATATCACAAGGCTGCCTGGCTTAATGAAGGCGGTAAAGCACCTATTAGATGCGCTGGGTTCAACTTCTAATTACATCCTAGGAGTCGTGTCAATAAAATGGAAGACGACCAAGCTTCATTTGAGCTCTTGAATTATGACAAATGAAGCACATATGTTATAGGTGTATACAGAGAAAATATTATTGCGATTATGCAACAACATTTGTTGAACGTTAACTGGGAGCTGCTGACATCATTCATCGTTCATAGCATTGTAGTGTATTGCATGACTTAATTATAGCCTACATGACTTCCCTTTGCAGCCAGATACTTTTAATTACAAATAAATTGATTAGTTCTACTCTTCTAGATTATAATCAAGTGCCTTTAAATAAGATTTTTATCTATTGTACTCTGCATTCAGACCAGTGAATCTCTAAACCTGTTGGCAGGCACTCCAAATACCTATTCAAAATATTGATTACAAAGGTCAGGAAACATGTAAGAATACTCAGAAGGTCCATGAATCTAATTCCCAGTAGCACTGTGGGGGATTTCAGTCTAATATTGTGATTCGTCCAGAATGTCATGATTTTTCTTTTTTTGTTCCCTCAATGACTGCACCACAGACACAGGCTTGTGACCTGGTGATATCTCTGAAATTCAAAAGCTCAACACAACTGATACCACAACTCACAACATACATACATACATACAAACCAGAATACCAACTTTCAGAGTATTGGTTCTATTTATGTGTGGCCTGTTCCTAAGATATACCTTGCCAACAGGCTTTAGAGTTTCAAATTGTTTGGGTCATAGGGGTTAGGTTTGTGTTTAAACAAACTAGGAGTGGCCCTATGTAATAGAAGGAAGAGTTCAAACATTGGTTTGTACCCTATCTCGGGCCCTTAACCTCCAATTACTCTGGTTGTAAGAATGATGCTGTGGATAAGGATGTGTAATGAATAACAAATCTGCCTCCATGTTTGGTGAAGTTGTGTCTGGTGTGCAAATACACACGCAAGGCAGGTGTAGGAAGCAATCGCAGGTATATATTAAACCAGGCAGACAGAGCAAAATCGGCAGGGAATCTTGTAAGCTTAAAACAGGTAGGGTTTAGGTGATAAGCAAAGGCAAGTCTCGAGGGTAAAAAACATAATTAAAGTCCGGGGAAACAGAGTAAAGCAATCAGAAACTAGAATCTAAATCAAACAGATGTGAAATACGGCTTGTGGCTAATAAATCCAAACATAGGTGTGGCTTCTCTACACTGATAGACCAGATGCAGGTGAGCCTGATGTTGAATCTGTGATAGCCTAGCGATTAAGATACTGGGCTCTGGACCAGAAGGTCCAGGGTTCAAATCCCACCTCAGCTGCCACAGTTGGGTCCTTGAGCAAGGCCTTTAACCCACGACTGCTTGGATTGTAAGACTGTATCAGTTGTAAGTCGCTCTGGATAAGGACATCTGCTAAATGCTGGAAATGTAAATGTAAATCAGTACTCCAGAGACAGCATTTGTGTATACTCGGGTACTTTCGTGTATGGTCGCAGGGAAAGCACTTTGTGGCGAGACCCGGTGTTTAACCAGACCACACGTATTAATTTAAACATCTGCCTGAAACATTACTGAATACAGTATTATATACAGTATATGGTTTGCAGCAATCCAACATTTCTAGCTGAGTGCGATATTTTTATGTCGATTATAAATATAATATGAGTTCTCACAAGCATATTCTGTGCCATCTACCTTGATGTAATTCTGGAGCTTATGGGTTCCATACCAGTTTTATCTCTGTCCAATGTTGACAGCTCCCTACTGGGTTACTGGGTTCTGTCCAAGGGCATTGGTTGGACATCCTCACAATCCACACTTAAAGACATCTTATTAGTTACAGTACCTACTTCTGGAGAAGTGCTTTGCACTGAAGTTCCCATAGTCTGAACTGTAAATAATTAATCAATGTTTTCAATATAGTCATAAAATGTGGAATATGCCTAGGCAGAATGTGTCTGATGCTTATTATGGCTTGGGTGAAGATAAGGCCACATTTTTATGAATAATTCATGCACAGGCAGTGTTAAATGTCACAAACTTTTTATTGCAAGTGTTTATAATTAGAATCATTTATCATCTGTCCATGATTCAAATAGATGGCTATTTTCAATGCATAAAATAGCCTGTTTTCACAGGACTGTCATGATTAAGAATAAGAAATACTACCGTTTAAAGGATCACAGGGAAATTCTTCAAAGCCATCCTCCTAATGATTGCTGAGACTTTTGGACATTTGACATGAGTGTCTTAGAAGCTGCAGTGTATTTGATACTGAGACAGTGTAATACCCCTTAAGTTCCTGTAAAAATGTTGAAGTGCTTAATACATCTGTGTGTGTGTGTGTGTGTGTGTGTGTGTGTGTGTGTGTGTGTGTGTGTGTGTGTGTGTGTGTGTGTGTGTGTGTTAGAGAGAGAGAGTGAGAGAGAGATAGAGAGAGAGAGAGATAGCAAAAGAAAGTAATGGTGAAAACGTGTATTGGTATTGAGAACCGTGCCTATGCGTGCACGTGTTAACAAATGTTGACACTTTGAAGCCAAATCCCAGCCTTTATAATGTGTAGGACACATTACCAGCAAAGCTCATTATTTCAAACTTTTTCCTCACTCACTATGCAACTCTAAAGACTGTTTTAATCAAATATTAACTAGCCATGCCAGTGGATTTTTACAGTCCGAACAAAGAGCTCTGACTCACTCAGTGAAGGAGGTGGAAAATATAATGGGTATTGAGTTTCTTTTGTTTTTTCGCTGACCAAGGACACTTTCTGTAGCACTAAATATGGATCTTCTGTTTCATTGATAAAAAGTCAAAAAATACATTTTCTTCAATACCTTTGCATGAAAGCGCATTCAATACACAAGGTGATACTGGAAAAATGGAGACATTACCAAGGAACTCCTGCCTGGTGGAACAAGGTAGATGATAAATGTTACTTCTGATGCAGAATAAAAAACAGCAAACCAGTGCTGGGTCGCTCCCAGTTCATGTCAGCATTCGACCAGACAGAAGTGCCTAGTTAATGGTTTTTGTTCATTAATTGATCTTTGGTCTGTGGCATGCTGGTGCATTACTGAGTTTCCATCTTTCCAGAGGCTTTCACCTTCTGAGTTTCATCTTGGTTGACTGTACTGAATTTGCAGTAGCACAAGCAGACATAAACAGACCAGCTGTGCCACCGCATGAAACCTCAAAATTCGAATGCTTCTTTATTCTGCCAATAATCTCATCCAGCTGCTCATTTTGCATTACTTCTGGCTTGTGAAATACATGTTGCACCAGTGGATGTTTACAGTCCGAATAAAAGAGCTCTGACTCACTCGGTGGAGGAGGTGGAGAATATAATGGGTATTGAGTTTCTTTTGTTTTTTCACAGACCAAGGACACTTTCTTTAGCACTAAATATGGGTTTATTACACAAAGAATATACATGAAAGTGCATTCGATACACAAGGTGAGACGCAAGATAACATAACTGCAGAAATGTGACAAATGACAATGACATATTTCCACAGCCTGTATCATCAAGTGTATTGGCAATTTGGTTATTGCTACCAAATGATCCAATCCCCTAGATCTGGCGGAATTTGGAAAGTTCAAGTCCTTGGAGAGGAATAAAATAAACATACATTCCAATTCAAAGTTAATGTAGCACTTTTTACAGTGGAGCTTTTTCTTAAAACAGCTTAACAAATATCTAGGCCCGTGGCAAGGTAGATCATATACATTTATGTACAATCTAATTTTATGAGAAAAAAACCTTAAGAGGACCAAGACTCAAAAAGAGACCCAACTTCCTTGAGCGGCCCAGATAATATACTAAGAATTAAAGTAAGCTACCTATTTAATGAAGTTATAGTAAGAGTTAAACAAAACAAAATAACATGTAATGAGAAAATATAATAAATCAAATAAAATAAAATATCATCATGTTTAGACTATAATAAATGAAAGATAATGTGAATATGTTTATCTGCATTATTAAGTCTAGTAAACTGGATTATTGTATGGGGTGAGTCAAAAGTCATATAACATCTTTTTATTTAAAAAAAAACAAAGGGAAAATGACATATGGGAATACCCCAGTAAGAAATGTATCTTTTAGGCTATACCTGGCCACCTTAAAAGCCACTATATTGGATCAATGGCTCAGTGGTTCAGAAGTTATCAACACAGAAAGTTCTAAACTTTTGTTGAATGACCACCAGTTTTACACAGCACTGTTGCATCCCTCATAGCCAAATTCAGAAAAATTGGGACTGTGGACAACAAGCCACGTAGTGTTTGTCCCAAAGACCGCTACCGGCAAAGAAACCGCAACAATGGTTTGGCAGCCTTTTCAAAAACTCCATGATGTAGTACGCAACGTGTCCTTGACTTTTAATTCACCCTGATGATTATTGTGCCTTCAGTGGGAAAGTTTGGTAGGAATGGCATGATCAGTCAGCCGGAGGAAATTATAGGTAGTTATTGCCCACTGGCGTGGTCTGAGCAGCGGTATGAGAATAGTGAGCAGTGGAAAAACAACCTGACTTCCCTCTGCCCACTGAAACAGAAACATAAGAAATCTAAAGAAATTGAGACATTAAGCAGGAACTCCTGCCTGGTGGAACAAGGTAGATGATATATGTTCTGATGCTGAAAACAAACCAGTGAACGAGAACTGGGTGGTTCCCAGTTCATGTCATCATTCGACCAGACAGCAGTGCCTGGTTCATGGTTTTTGTCCATTAACTGACCTTTGGTCTGAGGCATGCTGGTCCAGTACTGAATTTCGATACACCTTCCAAACAAAATGTTTGACTTTGAACATCAGAAAAGCCTGTACATGTATGACCCTGCCTCAGTGTCTGAAATTAATTGGTTTAGCCCTCTGGAACCCTTCCTTTACTGTATAAGTTAGAATTCTGCGGTATCACTGTGTTTAATAAGACTCACCTTATCCTAGCCTCACCTAATACTCCACATAGCCAGAGGTTCAAATTCTTAACAATCTGTAAAATTGTAAAAGGAAGTAAAACAGGAAGTATACTACAGTATAATATAGAAAACAATCAACAATACGCACTTTAACCCTTTACACATTATCTTTTAGTTAAGCCCATGTCTTTGCGCTTTTACTTCCTGTGTGAGTGTGCTTGATTCTGAAATTTATTTAACATTGATTTCACTTTTTTATTATCACAACAAAGCAAAAGGACTGCCTAATTTGCATTGTAAAAGTCGATTTGCTATCATGCTAATGTTTAAGAGATCTGACACTGAGGCAGTGATGTTGTGTCTAATGTTGTACAAAGACATATCTTTAGAAACGATTGGTTGATCATATCAGATCTAAACATATACCTAATTTTAATTTACAATGCTTCTTATATATGGAAGTTTGTGTATATCTTTCCGAGTCTCCTGTCCTTTAGAGGACAAAATGTCCCCACAAGAAAGATCTGACATTTTTACTCATTTTTTACTCATTTATTTTTAAATAAAAAGACAGCTTTTAATTGAAACTCAAAATAGCTGAAACGTACTTTAAGGTTACTGAGGTTAGAGTTAGATAGGTAACTTTAGAATTTATTAGCAGTAATCATTATATCAGTGGAAAATACTGAAAAAGACATTGAGACGTGTGTGTGTGTGTGTGTGTGTGTGTGTAGAAGAAACAAAATGAGTAGCCATTTGGTCATGAGATTTTGGGATGTTTTGCTGCTTGTTTGTTACTCACTGCAGGTTTACTTTGACATTCATTTATTAAACAGTAGCTTTGATTCTTCCTTTAGGAATTCAAATTCCCTCACTGCCACTTCACTGCAGGCAGAAGAAAACAAATGACTCATTGCCTGGTGGAGGCGTGTGTGTGTGTGTCAGGTGTATATATCGTTGCGAGGACCAAATGTCCCCACGAGGATACAAAGAATTGACACCATTTGAAAAACATTGCTGATCCACACAAGGAAGTGTATTTTTTCTGTTTGTTTTTTTTATTTAGGTTACTGAGAGTTTGTACAGGTAGGTATAGGTACCTGCAATATATTGTACATCCTTACAACTGTGCATGTCAAGGTCTGCTATATTAGATGGAATATAAACAGTTTGTTCGCATAGTCAAAGTGCTAAGAAATGGGCAGACCTAAAGTAACTTGAGTAACTTTGACATGGGCAAAACTGTCTTTGCTGGATGACTAGGTAGGATGCTTCCAGTCAGCAGTAGCGAGGCGTACCAACGGTGATCCGAGGAAGGACAAACCACAAACTGGCTGTTTACTTGGTTAGTGATGGCTTCAGCATGCGCTGTGTGCAATAGGTGAATGAAGTGTTCTGGACAGCATTTTGCTTAAAACATTGGCTCTGAGCATTATTGTGGACATACATTTATCCCATGTCCATAGTCGATGGCTAGCACCGCTGCCTGACAGCAAGATGGTCCTGAGTTCAATCCCAGGGTGGAACAGTCCTTTCTGTTTCGAGTCTTCATATGTCTGTGTGGGTTTACTCTGGTTTCCTCCCTCAGTCCAAAGATATGTGTGTTGGTGTCTCTAAAGTGACCCTTAGTGTGTGACTGTGTGTGTGTGTATGTGTGTGTGTACCCTACGATAGATTGGTGCTCCATCTAGGGTTGTTCCTGTTCTTGTGCCCAGGTATGTGGATAAGCAGAAGTTCATTTTGTGCCATTTATCAAGGATTTTACACAGAGCTCAAAATTAACATAACTGCTCACCTATCAATCAGTATTAAAAGGAACAATGCCTTTTATATACACTGCTCACAGAAATTAGGGGATATTCCATTAGGAGAAATTTCATTTTGAAACATTATCTCATTTTTATGAGCATTATAGTTCATAGAAAGGCAATAATAACTCAAATACGCTGTGTGTTTTTGATTCTGCATACAGATTTTATTTGCTACTTCATACATAGGCTGTCAGTCAGTTAATGTGGTGCTCTGAGCTACATTAAGTAGACATACACTCATCTATAAAAGAAAAGAAAAATATCTTACCAAGAAGTACTTGTTGGAATTGAAATAAACGCCATATGTTCAAATGGAATAATGATACATGTAAGTGATTACAATATTACAGCAAAAGGATAGGTTTGTTGGGGAACAGAGCACAATTGATAGGCAGCCTCTAGCCTGAATACAAGATGAGATACGGTTGGGCATTGGAAGTAAACAGGTTCCGTATGGTATAATAGGGCACAATTGTTCACCAAAGTCGCAAGTAAGCCTGTAGAACCTGTACACTGGTAGGTTACAAAAGCTAGCATTTCAGCTGACCTAAAAAATGCTTGATTGTTAATCAATTTGGCTAATACTGTCACTGCTTTATGTTTTTTTTCATCTTCTGACATTAGTGATAGTTACTCACTAATGCTGACTGGAAGCACCCCAAAAGCCTTTCTGTTTTAGATATGCTCTGACCCAGAGATTGCTATAAAGATCACTCGTCACTAATTATTTCTCCCACCTCCAAAATTTCAAATATGACAACCGACTACGAATGCTTATTCTGCTTTGACATGCTCAGTTAAAATGAGATAATCAATGTTATAGGTCTGAAAGCGCTTCTAATGTTTGTGAGTGGTTCGAATTATTTGAAAACAAAACGGATTTTTCAGGCTGAAATGAAGATGTGTGGGAGTTATTCTTTGTGTCATATTTCACACAGATGCAATGTCCATGGTGCCTAACCAAGCAATGTGCAGTGATATATACACGCTTGGTCAAATGTCTGGCAGAGTATCCGTGACAGCTCTGAATTGTTTGTCACAAAAGGATTATGGGTTTCTTCAAAGTACTAGGAACTGTTTGTTCTGTCTTCCTTAGGAAAGCAAACAATTAGCTGAAGAGTTGTGATACAAAAATATTGCATGGGGTAACCGTGATTGTATTGAGAATCTGGTTGACATTTGAGTGAGTAAATTAGCTGTTTCCCAAAGTGAACTGGCATCTGTTAAATACTACAAACGTTGGTGCCACATGAGATAGTTACATGCATCAGTATCTTTGTTTTGTATTATTAGGCAAACCCATTAAAAGGTCAATTTGCAATTCATTTTCTTATTAGCTTAGTGCAATCAGTGTCACAGAAAAGCCGGTGCCTAGCTGGCAACACAGGGTACGAGACAGGAAACAAGCCTACACAGGGCACCAATCCATCACACACTCACATATTAAGAGCACAGATTTTTGGTGATCTGGGATGTTGGGTTGCTGTCTCGATGCCTCTTAAGTGTGATCACTCAGGTTTACTGATTGCTGGAGAGGTGGGTTGCTGATGTCTCATGTGATCCCTCTTGGCTGGTAGTGCTGCTGGAGTTTCATGCTACACTCAGTGGTTCTGTTTTCTGTTAACAGACTTTCTGCTCTTAACAATAACATTTTCTCAGGGGTCGTGTTCTGGTACCAGTTCCAGCCTACACATTAAGATGTTTTTCCATTCCGTTAGTCACTGGACTAAATAATGCCTATATGGACATTATGTAATTCAATATTTTTATGTATTTTACCGCCAGTTGTTGTTGATTATTATACTTTAAATGTTATGTCTGTTATTATTTATTTAGTTTTTGATGTTTAAACTACTGCTTTCAAATATTAGTGTTGCCCTAGGTTTGTTCAGTTTGGGATTGGTCCTATACATTAGAAGATAATCTAAAAGTGGAAATCTGTTTTAAGAAAATGCTCCATTGTGAGAAGCTTTATGGAAATAAATCTGACTTTATTAATTGGATACACCAGTAAATCTAACAAACGTCTTTGGAATGACAGCGAGAGAACATGCAAACCCCATACAGCCAGAGACCAGGTTCAGAATTTAAACCAGGGATCTCAGACCTGTGAAGTGATAGATATTTTTGTGAGCAGTGTATTTAAAAGTATAGACAACAGTAGCTCCTGATGACCTGTGGCCAAACTCTTGTCTGTATTTTCGAAAGTTACGATGGCGTAGCAACAGGACCCTGTGATGCATTGATATTACATGTAAGGAGCACTTTTTGGTTTCACTGTGGGAGACTGACTGTTGACACTAGTGGTCCAGGCATTCTCATTTGGCTTGATTTAAGTAACACTTTTGACTTTTTGACTACATCAAAACTAGTCATATCCAGTCATCAAAAACTTGAAACATGATACGGTTCCATCTCATTGGTCAGTATGGTCTAGGCCACTCCATCCGATATTGAACCCTCAAAGACTCATCAAATCATTTTTCCAATCTATTCTTGTCCAGTATTGATACAGTGAATATTGTAGCATCAGTTTCCTGTTCATAGCTGACAGCCCTGCTGCTGTAGCCTGACTGCTTCCCATCTGCTCTTTTTATACCTTGGTTGTGTGATTACTTCAGTTAATCTAAGCAAAACTAGTAATATGTAATAATACATACAGTAATAATAAGATAAACTAGTCAGGCCATACTCCTCTGGCATCAAATCATTTTCGTCCAGAGAACTGCCACTCTCTGGATATTTTTTCTTCTATAGTCCCATTCTCTGTAAACCCTTGAGATGGTAGTGCATGAAAATCTCAGCAGATAGACAGTTTTAATATTTTGAGATTACACTATTAGGTTTAATACATAATGAGCTTATGTCCAAACTTAAAATTTCATAACCAGTGGAAAAACTGCGATCCTAAAATCGTTTACCTTTGGCTACGGTGGCTATATATCAGGCTATTGAGCAGTGTGTGCATCTCTTAATGAAAACAGCCTAATAGCAACACCCATGACTTAAACCTATCCCTTAATTAACATGTGAGTCACTGCTGTCAGTTACTAGCACGGTAACTTTCAGGGGTTTCGTTTGTTTGGTAACTAACATGTTATCACCCAAGACCATTTACATGACAAAATCATGGTTTAATAATTGAAGCAAAATGGCAGAGGTTTAGTTGGTATGTTGCATGTGCTTCAATGATTAAGGCTCCATAAAAAGCAAGTCAAGTGAAAGGGGAGTTTCAAGGCTAGATGTAAGTGTGAAAGTAACAAATGTGGTGTAACCCCAGTATTTCTGTACTTGCTGCATTTCAGTGAAATGCTAGCACCATTCCTAGCAGCTTAGAGAGAGCTTAGAGAGACCCAATGACTGCAGTCGGCTTGATTTGCTCTGCTTGAAGTGCTGTGAATGGTGATGTTCATGACAGAGCCAAATATCTCTGGACATCTCTGGAGCATATCCAGGATATCGGTGGTGCTTAAAAACACTGAGCAAACGATGTTTTATTACAAACTGTTTAAAATGTTTCATTTTAAACTACATTGCTATTTTGCAATTGTTTTCTTTTCTTTGAAAAGCAAGACAAAAATACATTAACGGTGTTAAATTTACGCATTGATTCAAAAAGTGCCAACATTTATGAAAACCTGTTAAAAAGCATTTTCAGTATTTGGCCAAACGTTTCATTTTTGTTCAGCTTCAGCCAGAAATACTCTTTCTGGCCCAACCATTTAAGCAAATGTCCAAAATGTAGACAGAACAATTTATCCAATAAAATGAACTGCCAAACTCTCCCAGTCATGTGCAGGCTTTGAGTAACATCTGGTTTTGGGACTGATGCACAAAACTGGTCCCTGCTAGATGATCAAATGCACTATATAAAAGGCTGAAGGTGCTGGAGTATCTGAACGTTCCCCGATCTCGAAAGTGCACATCCTGTAATCCAGCCCTTGCAATGCCTCTACTGTCAGCTACTTGACCATACTGGCAAGAAGAAGCAGGTGCAGCATTGCAACACAGTTGCAGGTGTTGACTAAATAGGGAAGATATTGCGTTGTTTCTGATACACTGATCACCATATACTGATTATCTTGTTTCACTATCCCGAGTGCTCTCACTAACACACGTTTCTGGAATGAGAAACTGTCTTTTAAATGGCAGCACAACGTTTTTCCTGTTGTGTTTAAAATGCGCCGAGATATCGATTTATTCATCCCCTTCTTATAAGGGAGCAGGGAAGTCAGAGGTGAGACGAGACCCAGTTCTTGTCATGGGACCACAAAACATCTGAGCATGAAAAACATATTTTTTCTCATAAGCTGAACACATGTAAAGATTCATAGGGAATATAACTCATTTTCATTATAACATGGAGTATGTACTGTTCTGGGATTTGGGTTCAGTTTACAATGCCCATCCAAAAAGTAACCAAAAAGTCCTTCAGTACGGAGCTGGGTCAGCTAGATGCCTCTTGCTTCAGCTTCTTCAGAACATCCTCTTGACTAATCGGTGCAGTGACTTTAATTACTTTTTCTCTGGATTTACTGCCCTGTAATTATAAAATGATGACGAAACAACATGGCAACAGAAATATATTACTTACAATACACAACTTCTAGTTATTTATTTTCCACTTTACCGAAGTACGACATACCTTATCTAGTGTTATTTCACTTCGCTTCACCTCGAGCACTTTGCACAGGTAGCGCACCAGTTCTGCATTAGCCTCACCATCTGTAGGTGGTGCAGCAATAGCGACCCCTACTGCCTCTGGGCTTACATCTACAATCATCAAATGATACCAATAAACAAAAAAGGATGTACAAAGATATTTAAGAGGGGAAATTCAGCAGGCGAAGACAAGACAAACCTGTAATGGCGTTTTGCTTTGCTCCAGGCTTTGCGTGTATTGCTATTGTCAGGGCACCATCTTTAAGAATGGAAACTGGACCAGTCGGTGTCTCTGGCTGCTGCTGTTGCTTCGGAGTGCTTTTGATCTGATAGTGAGATATTATGCAAGAAAAAAATACTGCATGTAAAATGACAACAATTGCTGATTCGAACGGCACACAACAAAATACATACTAGTCTATGTAAAGTGCAGTCTTATGCAAAATTTTGAGAACAACTGGTCAAATGACAAGTAACCACACCCTCAAGAAGGTACAAATTTAAATATACTGCTCAAAAAAAATAAAGGGAACACGGAGTTACACTGCGTTGTTTAAGTGTTCCCTTTATTTTTTGAGCAGTGTATATTTGTCTACACTACAGCCTGTGCTGGACCCTGGGCTGGGCTAGCTGGGTGAGGTAATTATGGGGCTCGGCAACAGGTTGGCATCCCACTTAGGAACGTTTTCAACTGAGCTCAGTGAACTCTGGCACAGGTTCACAACACAGTGAGACCCTGACCAAAATAAATGGGGACAAAACAATTCTCTATCCGACTGTGCCTTTGGTCAGGTCATCACTCACAAGCACTACACACCATGGCTAAGGGAAAGATGACTGGTCAGAGGATATTTCCCCAGGCCTACTGCTGGGCATGTGATGGACTGTTGTCCCATCCTGGAAACACTTACACTTGGCCCATATTCTGCAGGAGAGCCACTGGACAATGGCCCCACTCACAGAGATAAAACACGTATCCACATCATAATAAACGGTTCATTTAAGGAATGCTGTATAGCTATAAATCTTAACGCGCGAGAGAAAATGTATTGTTGGCTGTAATACTGCAAATGTCCAGATTGCCATGAAAGTGTTTTCTGCCGTGTCATGTTTTCTGGTTACCTTACGATCAAGATCCCTGCCACTGAATAGCTGAGCCATTCGTTTAAATTCAACTGACACACTGAACAACTAGCCGAAACACACCTACACTAAGATTTCCCCAGTGTTAAGACTTGTGGTTCAGCCGCTGACATGCAGTTGCGAAAACCGAACGGAATCAGTGACTAATCACACGTTTTACCTAGATATAAGTAACACTATCAACGCACCGTTTTCTCTTTTTTTGGCATCTTGTTTGTATAAGAAACTCCTCTGGTGGGAATCAGCAGTGTAGAAAGTAACGAATTCCTTATCTGCTGCTTACATAAAACAAACTCAACGTTACATTCAGAACGTATAATCCACGCTGTTAATATAAAAATACCGTGTAACGTTCTGCCGTACATTTATTCTACTTTAATAATGGGACTTCAAAAGGCAAACACCGAAACAACCGGTTAGCTATCATGCTAAACAAGCGCATGGCTAAAAAC
>JAUZST010048585.1:0-25238 GCA_034779995.1 Parotocinclus haroldoi | reverse complement strand
AGAAAGGACCCAGGCCGCTCCACCCTGGGATTGAACCCGGGACCTTCTTGCTGTGAGGCAGCGGTGCTACCCACCGAACCCCCGTGCTGCCCTACAAAGTTGCAGACTGACCAATTAAACGTTTAGACAAAAGGCTATCGGCCAATAACGGTAGCTCTACGGTCAAAGCGGGCAATCCAAAAATTTTAGGCTACTTCACCACTCCCCCCTTCTCACTCAAGCGAACGGAGCAGAGTAGGGGGAGGGCGTGACTAGTTTGTGAACAAAACGTTTCTCGAAATCAGATGTAAGCTCTTGTAAAACAAAATCCTGGCCGACATTTTTTTAAGGCTCAAAATGTCTAGGTAAAAGAGGACGCCTGGTCACCCTGGTGTGGGATGAGTGTACATTAAGCGGCCCTACACCAAATTCTTGTCACAATATTTGCAAGCAGGTTACCGACACATTTATTATGGGACTACATGGGCATTTACAATTTGGGAAAACCTTAGATGGAGCACCAGAACCAGAGAATATCCTCTTTGAACTATTCTGAGGATAAACACTGCCTGCCGTACAGAGCTGAACAGAGTGCTGAGTTTCTTCCACACTCCTTCCTGAGCTAATCACTATAATCCCAGGCCTGCATCAGCAGCAGGGAGTGATAACCTATGCAGATGACCTGTAACAGATTGTGTCACACCTGGTCTGTCTCAAACACTCGATGCTCATACTGAAAAGAATGGTAGGGAAACGACCTCATCCTGTGCTCTGACCTTTTCTGCTCGTACCTTGAGTGTTCAGATTTATTGACTGTATACACTGAAGCATCTGCTGACATGGACACCAATGCATTATATACGGGGTGAGTCAATAGACACAGGACACAATGTGTGAATCGTGGACTTTTTGCAAAGGTTGTCAAAACCATTGTTGAGGTTTGATCGGTAGCGGTCTTCGGACAACCACTATGTAACCACAGTCCTGGTTTCACAGAATATGGCTGTGAGGGATGCAACAGTGCTGTGTAAAAGTCTTTCTGGGTGTTGGTCGTTAACGTCTGCATCTATGATACAGCAGCTGCGTTCCCCTGACATCAGAATCGTCAATTCCATCTTCAGTTACATGTGACGGACAAGAAAAACTTTCTGGGTTGATAGTGTTTGAACCACAAAAAAATTGAGACTCAGCGTGTGGTACTCACTCTGGTTTACTATGATATGCTACATGACCACCTTCCCATTGGAAACTTGGAACTTGCCCTTGATCCAGTATGGCAGCTTTCAAGATGGCGGCCATGTTCTTGACATAACCGAAAAGGTAAGCCTCCTCATCCATTACTTGCTAGGGCAATCAAATGTGTCATTTCCCTTTTGTTTGTAAAATAAAAGGATGTCCTGTTACTTTTGACTCACCCAGTATTATTATTATTATTATTATTATTGTTACTCCATATTTGATGTGTGACAAAACAAGCAGTTCCCTATATCCCTTTCTGTGTGGAGTCTGCAGGTCATCCCCGTGTCTGCGTGGGTTTACTCCGGGTACTCCGGTTTCCTCCCACAGTCCAAAGACATGCGTTTTAGGTTATTTGGTGTCTCTAAATTGTCATTGACTTGTGTATGCAAAACACCCCAGCTGTGTAACTGGAAACAGCTGCACGCCGGTCCCAAGCCCGGATAAATGGGGACTGAACAGCATCCTGCTGAAATACTTTATGGATCACAGATATGAAAAGACAGAAATGTGTTCACATTATTCTGGTGTCAGTCAACCAGTGAATGACAAAGTTATACACCATCAACACTGACCCACTATGTTTTTTTCAGCATTTCCATGCATGAATGTAATGGTTTTGAACTTGTTTCCAATCATTCTGTTTTCACATCGAGTCCTAAAATTGCACCGATCTCACAGCTGTTTTGACATGCATATTTATTACTGTGCAGCAGCAATGTCACATCATATAGCTGTGGGTTAGCAGTAGGCTAGCGGTGAAGGACTTGGACTCTGGATCTGATGGTCCAGGGTTTAAATTCCACTGCTGTCAAAGCTGCCCCAGTTGTCTATAAGCAAGTCCCTTAACCCACTATTGGGCGTCTGCTAAATGCTGTTAATGTAAGCAACTGTGAACTTGGTCAAAGCATCACTTCAAACCTTTTGACTATTTTTGCGCTACAGAGTGCCTACATTGCCACTGTGTATTGCATCTTTGACGTGTCGCTGTAATTTCAGTATACGCACATAACCAGGCATCAGAAAGACCCAGAATAAGCAAGGCATCATGATATGCATAGTCAAAAACAAGTATATAACCCAACCGAGTGGTTCAGGTACTGGTGTCTGGTCCAGAAGATCCAGGGTTCATATTCCACCTTTGTCAAGTTACCACTGTTAGGTCCTGGAGCAAAACCCTTAACCCGCAATCGCTTGTACTGTAAGGTTATATCAGTTTTAGTATCAGTTTTATATCAGTAGCACACCCTACAGACAGTCTCCCACTTTTTCTTGCACACATCTATCATCCAATGTCTGTGGTTAACCCAGAATGCCCAATTCATCTCAGGCACTTCAGGGAGTTCAGATTACAAAGCTTTCTCTAAATCACAGTTTACTGCTATTAGAACATTAACCAGACTTTGTAGTCGTATGTAAATAATAAATTACAAATAAGTCATTTCAAACACCGTTGTAATACGTGAAATACGAATTTAAAGAAAGTAATAGTGCACGTACAGCTCCTCTCTCAAGAAATCTCTGCCGCAATCTGATTTCCTTACATAACCGAGGCATCCAATCTGCACTCAGCCATCCATTAAATGAAGGCAAAGCGTGTTTACGTAGGATTTGAATTTGCAGCTTGAAAATTAATAAATCGGGTGAATGGAGTGCTATGTATAGTCCCCTGAGCGTGGAGATCTGCTGTCACATCCAGTATGTACCACTTTAATGTAAAATAGAGGAAGCCCGGCTCTAATTGAACTGTGCATTTAGACTAAGCAGGACTGATTGTTACTTCTAGCAAACCTGATTTCTTCTGCTGTTAGTCAGTACTGTTTATGTATTCTTGTACTGTCCTTTTCTTTGTTTTTTCCATGATCTCTAACTAAGAATTTGGAGAATAATCACAGTAATAATTGATTTTTTATTATGTTCTTGTCTTTTTTAGCTTGTCTGTCAGTTGAACAGATGGAAATCTTCAAACATTTTTAAAAAAGATCTGGTAAAGAGATCTGTGTGCAGTCTGCATGTTTTCTCAATGTCTGTATGGTTACTTTGGGAAGTCAGTATTTCGGTTTCCACCCACAGTCCAAAGGCACGCGTGATGGGCTAATTGGTGTCTCTAAAGTGGCCTTAGTGTTGTTGTCACCGGCTGGGCACCAGCTTTCCTGTTATTCTGTCGAGGATTAAGCAGTTAAGAAACTGAACGAAGGAATGAACGTTACAATAGCACATTTTAATGGTAGAATAATTAAATGCATTCATTTATCATTAAAATAATTCAAAGTCATTTTAGAATGTCTTTTGTTTGCAAGGGACTAAAGATTCTTTTTGTTTACAGTTTCATACGTAAAAAGAGTAGGCATTGCTTTTCTTATTTATGACAATTTCTTATTTATCTCACTTTTTCCAATTGTTATTCTTCAGTAATGAAAAAGGAATGCTTTCACTCGGCTATCTCAGACATGTCGCCGCCACAATAGAGCATTTTGTTTACAATTTTAAACCTCTGTTTCTAGTCATTTCTCATCTAGTTATTTCATTTCACATAATTTTGTTTTGTTTAAGTTCAAAATACTTGCAAATTAACTTATTTTTACCAGCATTGGTAGCAACGAACATTTATGAATGTCTTAAAAATGATCAAAGAAATGTTTCATTTGTGCATGTTAGCTAGCTGATTCAAATGAGCAGTAAAAATAAACTGAATGTGATTTAACACTTATAATAATAGCTAGTTGACCAGCAAAGTATCCAGGAATGCGTGAAATGTCAATGACGTCTCTCATTCGTGTGATATTCATTTGAATTAGCCAGGCTACTCACAGCTAATTCTGTTAGCTAGGTTTGAATTAGAGAAGTGTTTTACTTTACTTAAATTTACTTAAATTAAAAAAAGAAAGAAATCAGACTTAGGTTTCCTTTCAGTTTAAGAGTTTTTTGAGTAGCACATATGTTCAGATAACATGTCTGCGTCAGATTTCCAGTTTAGATGAAAGAACCGCAGATGGTAGATACAATGCTAGATGGAGATGATGGAGTCGAGCTGTGCTTGTCGATGGGAAGCTTGTTCTCAATATGCTCCGCAATTTAAAACTGCATAACTTCCCTGTGATTTGCTTCTATCAAATGCTAGTTCTCTCAGTTTAACCAGGCTTGCTTTGGTTTGTTCAAACTCCAGGAAGAAGTGGCCCAATTTAGATTTTTCCTCTCCGATGTGACAAAGATTTCTTTCTTTCATGGCAGACAGACTGACTGACAAAACCACATTCAATCTGACCTTTACAATTCCAATCTGCACTTTCATACGTGACGCTGAAATTCGATACATATCTGATGTGGTGTGGCAACGTGACCTCAGTCTGAACAGTCAGATTAAAATTCAAGCCTTGTAGAACATTCTGGAGCTCGTCTTCTCAGGTTGGCTTCGTGTATTCAAGTCTGAGGACACAAACAATTGTTTTGTGTAACATTGGGACAGTCAAATTAACTCTGCCGCACCAAGAAGGTCAGCCAGCATGTGGTCACCTGATCCCATTACCAGTCAGTACAATTCAATCCAAACTCTGCTGTTTGTCTACATGGACCAGCTTTTTCAAACGAGTCCTATTTTGTGGAAATCTGTAAAGAAAGATGCTCACACAGAAACAGAGGTGGTAAGTAAAGAAGTACAATTACTTTGTTACGTTGTATATTTTAGGTATCTGTACCTGATTCTGTCAGTATTGACTTTTAAAAGATATAGCTGTTTTTTTTCCTTTTTCGAAACTGACTGGTTGCTTTCGCTAACAGCGGCTGCTGTACAGTTTGAAAGCCTTCACATAAGAAAAAAAAAACAAATTTCATTCTAGTACCCAGGTTTTTTTAATTTTTGGCATGTAATGGATCATTTGGGTGGTTGGCCATTCCTGTATCTAATTAGACCCAAAATAAAGCTGAGTTGTTCAGCCTATAGGCTGTTTAAGCAGTCGCTTTGTAAATGGTTTAATAGGTTAGGAGAAAACAAATACACAATGCATGTGGGTGGAATGGGGTCGTATATGCATGAGTCACTGTTTTGGCAGTCCTTTGCAAAGTATTTTACTGATTTTACTGATGGTCCTTCAAAAAAGACAAAATCATCAATTTAAAGCCTCACACTAGACTCTGAAGTGATGGGTTATATTTACTGTAAAGTACTGGGTTCAGATTGTTTGCTTGATGGTCGGCAGTAACTCTGTGGACTGAAACAAGGCACGCTGTGTAAAGTTTGCAGATCACTTGTGCCAGAGAAATCTCATAAAATAACTATCAGGAAATAACTATATTAAATATGTAACTAAATTATTTTAGTTTAGTTTATATTATTGAAGTTTTTACATAAATCAGACATTAGTTACACTTTATTTTTCACCGGTCATGTGCTCTCTCGCTCGTTCTCTCGCTCTCACTGTTCTAACTCAGTTGATGTATTTAGAGACTTTTTGTGCAAGTTACTTGTGTTGCTGTGTACGATTTTCCTCTAAGTGTTTGTACCGCTCTATGCTAAATAGTACTCCTTTGTTTTTTACTCACTATCTGTATATTCTCTAGCCTTTAATTACATAAACTGTCCAGCAATGATTTTTTGGCTTCAAACAAAATTATCAGGTACATCATTCTGCCTTCTTAAGTGTTACGACTGTCCTATACACATATATATTACTTTACTTTACTTTACTCTACTTTACATTACTGTGAAACAAGGTTTAGCGTGTGCGTAACAGTATAGACATCGGATGCAATGGTATTTTGATATATTTATGTATTGTTTTGTTGTGTAAATGACCTTTATATTGATGTTACAGTAGCCTAAAAAGACTATGTGACAATGCTAATGTATGGTCAAAATTATAATCCTTTTTGTGGCATCATAGCAGCTAGTTCTGTAGAGAGAGCACTGCGTGGCTGTGAGATCTGAGCTAAAATGATTTAAAAGTAGTACGTTTGAAAGAGAATGAGCTTTTTAAATAGGCAGAAAACAACACCTGTCTTTAATAATTGATTAGTTTAATGCTGATATTTTGCTGACAGAGTCTGGGTGCCATAAATAACAGAAGATTTTGCTCTGATTAGATCATTTATGAACTATGGTTTAATGAAAAGAAAAACCCTGTAATTTGCAAACTGCCAACGGCAGCTTTCATTTTGTTCATATGGCAGTGGACGTGGAAGCAAACCAAATCATACTGAATTGTTTTGTGCTAGGTATTTGGTGTAATAAAGGTCCTGCCGTAAAGGCTTTTATTCACAAGGATGCTTCTTGATCCTGTTACTCTGAAAAGCCTGTATGTGAAGCATAGCATGTCCTTCAGGGCTCTGTGTAAGAGGCTTTGTGAATCTGAATCTCAGACACACTCATCTGTCTTACTATTCACAAGACCGGAGTGAAACAGTGGGTTGGCCACAAGCGCTGACTGATTATAATAAACGGAAGAAGGCAGTCTTTACCCATTTAGCTTCAGAGAATCCCTCATGTGTCTGGATTAAACGGCTTATGGGCCTGTACATGGTTCAACTGTTCAGCGCCACTGTTTTATCCCCTCAAGACTTGCTGCAGTACTGAGCAAAAGTCTTAGGTCATCATTAGATTTGTTGTGTTTGCATCGATATAATACTATATATAATATACTGCAGACGACTGGAGCCAAATATTTCAGTCTGGATTTGTCACCTCATAATCATTCTCATTCCCACTGATCTTCAATCTAATCTTTTTGAGATTTTGCATATCTTAGCCTTTTCTCTTGTCCCCCGTTCAAAAAAGTGGTCTCTTGGCTACCGAAAAGACCAATCCTGATCAAGCTAATCAAATACTTGTTTTTTTCCAATTTTGTAATTGGGATTGGATTAACCGTACAGACGCGACCGACTCTCGGTCACTTGATGGATCATAGATCTTCACACATTTCTTTCATTCATCGATGTGATCCATGAAGTATTTCGGCAGAATAGTGGAGTAGTTCGCCATTGCTTTCTCCACCCCTCCCCATTTATCTGGGCTTGGGACCAGCGTGCAGCTGGGAAGTTTGCATACACAAATCACTGACAATTTAGAGACACCAGTTAACCTAACACACATCTTTGGACTGTGGGAGGAAACCAGAGTAAACCCACGCAGACACGAGGAGGACATGCAGACTACACACAGAAAGGAGCCAGGCCACTCCACCCTGGGATTGAACCCAGGATCTTCTTTTGGTGAGGCAGCGGTGCTACCCACCGAACCACTGTGCTGCTCAGTTTTGTAATACTAAATCCCTATTTCCTAGTTTACGTTTGTGTTCTAATAGAGCATGAGAAATAATTAGGTCATTATACAATATCAAAAACAATGATATACACAGTATAAAAAACTAATGGCGACCTAAGAATTTTGCACAGTACTGTACAAAAATATTGTCTCCTTGTCAAGTCTCACTGCAAGGAGGATGGGTTCAGCATTAGAATTTCTCAGGGTTTCTTCCTTTTCTTTATCAGGAAGTTTTCCTTGATTATCTCATCCCTGGCTACCCATTGTGGTCATTTGTGACAATGCCTCTTTGTAAAACACTATATAAATGCATTGATATTGAACAGAAAGTAAGCTGTTGATTTAATAACTGTTAAAACCTCCATTAAAGCATTGTTTGTTTTCTAGAGTATAGACCCATTTTCTCCATTCATAGATCTTTTTATTGTTGTAGAACGACGACACACAGCATATCTTCTGTTCTTCTGTCACTGCATGCGTTTATGAAACGGATAGAACTGAACAGCGCAGGTAATCCATGCTAAATGGATGCTAAATGTCGGCTTGATTTCTATAGTATGGAATCAGTTATGAAGCGGCGGTAATTATGTAACGCAATATCAGACCACAGATAATGAAGCAGTGGTGTGAAATGTATAACAAGCCGTGAACATCAGTCAGCTTCTGTTCTAGTGTTATCTCCTAAACTCTGTGGACCATTCGAGTTAATTCTCCTGCAGTCCAACAGTAAAAAAAATTGAATTAATTAAGCTAACTATTACATATTTACAAAGACGATTTATTTCAAACCAAGACATTAATTAAAATAGTAATATGTTACATATATACAATTATATATGATCATTTACAGTGTTCTGGTTTTATTTGAGCATTTTTCATTTTTTGAAGTAAAGAAAAAAACAGTTCGCTGAGTGTCAGACGGCAGCTAGAAGAAAACATAAACCACCTTAGAGATTACCATCAGAAATAGAACTGAGAGCTTGTTCAAGGAAGCCAGGAGCACACACGAAGGCTCACAAAGTCAAATCCGAAAGAAAAATTGCTACATTCTAAGCATTAGCAAGGCCACAAGACCGAATAGAAGAATTCAAGAAGAGCAAATGTCATGCAAAATATTAGACACTTAATAATCCACTTAAATGCTGGTCTTTGATGAAACGTGTAACTCAGACGAGTCAGAGTGCCTTCAAAGCTTTGAAAGGGAATCTCAAGCCACAGAAGCATAATTGCATAATTGCTGCATCATGCTGAGATTTAATCCATATGCAAATCTGTGTTTTAGAAACACTCCTTCAGGTTAGATCAGAGCATAAGATTTTACTCCTGCACCCCATGGCCACATGGTAAGTAGTTACACCATGCACCATACACCATGATTCTGAAATATATGTCTCTATTTGTGTTTCAAACAAAAAAAATGTTGTGAATCTATGCATGTACGCTTGTTTAAATCTGTATTTGGGAGTCATGTACTATCTAGCTTTTTTATTAAGCTAGTCATGCTTAATATTAGTGAAAATAGCCCCTCAGCTCCAAAGTAAGTGCATGCTCCACATCAATTGAACACAGACACGGGTAGACAATGTAGTCCCAACGAGAGACATGGGGAGTGGGGAATAACTCGGCAAAGAGAATTGAATCACATTCGCCTGGCCAAAGTTTCCCTCGTTTACACTACTTTTAGGAAACCGTTTCTGCTGGATCAAATAAGATAGGTACATTTTGAGAATGGGCTGCGACGATGCCTCTGTGGGGTATACCTCCACAGAGAAAACATACTAAATGTAGCCCATAAAAACTGCGAGTGGGTGACAGTTTTGTGTAAAGTAAACGTGGGAGGAAGAGTATTTATGTAAAATGAGGTTAAAGTACCACTTTCTGACATAGCTTTAGCTAGGACATTAGGAATTGTGACAGTCTATGAGGTGACATCACCTATTAATTTAAAAAAGAGAGAATTTATCGTTGCATTTGTTGTTTTGATGTCTGCAGTGATTATGTACCACGTAGAAGAGGCTTTTGTCTTTTACCAGGCCATCACTGGTAATAAAAAACTGTTTCCTAATGATCTGCCTGGTTACATAAAGGTAAAGAATAAATAAATAAATAAACATCAGCACAGAGTAACAACAATAGCGGAGCAAGATGCATTCACACAGTGACTAGGCAAAACTCTAGGTGATGTACAATTAACAAGCAGTGATATCTTCAGAACACTGAGACTCATTAACCCACAGTGTGTAAAAGTCAACTAAGGGAATGCACACTAATGCCTAAAACTGCATAAAATGTAACACTCAGGATTAAAGTAAGAGCGTGAAGGTGGAGCTGGAAAACACTGTAATTAACAGACCTCTCTTCATCAGAGGCAGCAATAGAGACTAAAGGGGCTCAGATTTGAACCATTTGTACTACTGGGGAATAAGGCTCACGGGGGTGTGGGGGAGACATAGGCATCTACACAGTCTATGGAGTTTTAAAGCCTTGTATCAGAGCCTCTGTTGCTTTTAATCTGCAATCATAAATTGAATCATTTTACATAGACTTATGTAAGAAAAGATGAAAGTGAGTTTGGTGCAGTGATCTGTAGATCCTAAGAAGAGAGAACAGCACAGTCCATGTGTGCGTACGTGTTTGTGTGTGGCCCATGCTACGCTGTCTGTGTCGATTATTTCGTAAATAAAGTGTATGAGAATGAACAACATGAAGCCAGATAAGAGATCATGTTCTGTGAAAGAGGGAGAGAAATGTACTGCCTGTACAAGGGCTATTAAATGTTTCTGCCTCACTGCTGAGTATCACTGCACACTCACTACACACACTCACACACAACACACACACACACACACACACACAGTAAAGACACAGAAAAGTTCGGAAATATACTGGAAATATGTTAACAAAACTCTCTTTCTCTTCTCTCTTGCCTTTCAGTCACGGCAGACCCCTGAGGGTGAGTTCTTGCCTTTGGATCAGCGTGAGCTGGACGTGGGTTTCGGGACAGGTGCTGACCAGCTCTTCCTCGTCTCTCCACTTACTATCTGCCACGAGATCAATCCCAAGAGCCCCTTCTTTGATCTGTCTCAGCGCTCACTCATGAACGAGCAATTTGAGATAGTTGTCATATTGGAGGGTATAGTCGAGACTACAGGTAATAATCACGCCCCTTTTTCTCTCTGAGCACTATTGACATCTCACATTACAAAAAGTCACGTCATGATAATATGCAAATAAATAACACATCACCCACATGCGATCATTACATTTCTCTGTTCAAGGTAAATTTGCGTATTTGAGTCATATGCATTAGTATTAATGAAGCTTCCTTGCATTTTATTTGAATTGATTCATGTTGGTTCACAGTTTATTTATATTAATTCAGAATTGATTAAAAAGTCACAGTACACCCTTTTATTTAAGAAACAAACATGGGAAAATGACATATTTGAATACCCCAGCAAGGAAGGGGTGAGGGGGCCTATCTTTTAGCCACCATACTGAATTAAGAGTAAGATTTCCCAGTGGGGGTCGAGACCAGCATTGTATCAGAAATCGATTGCCGCAATCAGAATTTGCAATGTCTCTTGTGGTTCAAAAGTGATCATCACAGAAAGTGTTCAAAAATGTTGGTGTTCGTCACAGGTAACTGGAGATGGAATCGATGATTCGCACTGCATTGTTAGATGTCTCTTAGCAAAAATCAGAGAAACCGGGACTGTGGATGACAAGCCATGTAGTGATCATGTGAAAAACCCGCTACCGACCAAGAGACCTCAACAATGGTTTTGGCAACCTTTGCGAAAAGTCCATGCGCTGTGACTTTTAACTCACTCTGTATATTCAATTTACACAGAAAATACCAAAGGTGATTTATATTCTTTCATGCTTCACTCTTATTTTAGTCATGTTGACTCATATTCTATTTATTTGACATTTGAGTGATAAATACTGATTTATAATTAACTCATACTGACATTACTGTAATTCATCATATTCTTGTTTGATCTTGTTATATTGTTTTATGTTTGGTTCATACTGATTAATATGTTTTATTCATATTTTTGTTTGCATGGTTATGGTTACGTTTGAATCATGATGATGACTCGTTTTGACTAAGTCGATTTATATTGTTTTATACGTGACATATTCAGGATTATATTTGATTCATGTCTTAGTGATATTGTTTTAGGATCTGATTTATTGATTAATATGTAATGAATATTGGATTCGTTTTTCGTCGATACTAATTTGAGATTTGATTCATAGTTTAGTCATATACACTGATAAGTCATATTGTCGTAATATTCTGTTAAATTAATTCGTATTTCAGTTGTTGACTTATATTCGCTTTATTCAGGTCTGAGTCAGATTGTTCAACACTTAATTCATATTGACTCATTTGATTCAAAGAGATTCAGATTTGATCAAAATGAGTTTGTTGATTTATACTGGATTTATAGAGAATCACCTTTTATTTGGATTACATGACAAGTGTTTAATGTTGCATGTCATACATAATTAAACAGAGATTTCAGGTAATTATTGTTAAGAACAAATTGAAACAGTGGCATCACTTTGATCATCTTCCACGATATGATCTGCATTTTCACTTTTGATAAAGTCCTGGTCTGTTTATCTATGCCAGTTTCACCTTTTCTAATTTCCTTTTTCAAATCTCCTCTGCACCAACTCAATAAAACAAAGACTGTTGAGCATCGGTAGTAGAAGCTGCATTGTAAGCATGCCTGCACTTTCAACTGTACTTTATCCATAATAAATTGCTTTGAATCTTGAAGGACCCACTTTGATCTGGTAGCTTCAGCCCATGTCCTTAGTCTTCCACTTGGTACTCTCAGGACTAGATGAAAACAGGTATGAGGTTCCAGCAAAAGACAACTTTGATGTGGTAGGAATTTGTAGTCGCAATGTGGCTGCAATGAACACTGAATTTATTAAACTGGCTGTAGCTTCTAACACAATCTGCATCTGATCCCACTGTGAAAGTCACTGTGGAATGATGCAAGTGTTCAATGACAGTGAAAACCTCTGAGCCATGCGAGATGAGCGCTGATACAGCTGGGAAGCCATTAGGTAGCCAGCATAATTAGTTGCCAACTACTCTAATGAAGACACTGCTGTGTTTCAAAAATTCTTCAAAACAACTTTCAAGCTTTTGCTTTCAGTGCTACGTTTTTGCCAGATATACATGATAAAAGCATGACAGTGGAAAGGCATTATAACATTTACAGAACATGAACAGATCTTTCACAAAGATTCTAAAGTTGGCTTGTGTTGTGGTAAATCAATGCCTGGCCTCAGTAAAAATGTCCTAATCCTAAATTAGAAAGACAAACAGAGACTTGGCAACCTCTCCTGTTTACATGTGTCCTATTACACCTTGGCACGTTGGTGGCACAGTGGTCAGCTCCGTCACCTTGGGTTGAGCATGTTCTTCCCATGTGTGGTGGTATTCCTAAAGGTAATGGGTGTATAATATTGGTTTCATCCAATATTCCAAACACATACTTCAGTTTAGCTGGCATCTCTAAAGTGTGCCAGCTTGGTTGTGTGTGTGTGTGTGTGTGTGTGTGAGAGAGAGAGAGAGAGAGAGAGAGAGAGAGAGAGAGAGAGACAGACAGACAGACAGACAGACAGACAGACACAGAGAGACAGACACAGAGAGACAGACACAGAGAGACAGACACAGAGAGACAGACAGAGAGAGACAGACAGAGAGAGACAGACAGAGAGAGACAGACAGAGAGAGACAGACACAGAGAGACAGACACAGAGAGAGACAGACAGAGAGAGACAGAGAGAGACGGCAAACTCAGCCAATTAACAGACTTTGTTCACTGTTTAATAAACCCTGACTTTCTAACCTCTCTCCACATTTTTCTTTTTATCCCCACCAACACACAATTTACATATTCCCTCTTACAAGAGGTGGATTGTGTTCCACATGATTGTAACAGATGTACACCTTTTCTTTACCATTTCCTTATTTAAATCTTCACTGATCAAAGTAAACGTTGAAGACAAAAGTGACGATTATTCACTTAATCCAAAAGCGTTCAGTTGGAAAGCGTTGGTTGTTTCTTCCATGGTTTGGCACTGGAGATAACAAGTGATAGAAGTTCATCGTAACCCAAATATATGGCTTTGCAAGAAGTGTAAGTAGATTTGGACTTCATCCATAAAAGCTAGCAAGATCACGAACAAGCAAACAGTATTCATGTATTCACTTCTCAGCATTTTTATGTGATAGTCTAGTGGTAAAGGAACTGGACTATGGACCAGATGGTCCAGTGTTCAAGTCCCACCTATGCCACAGTTGGGTCCCTGAGCAAGGCCCTTAACCCACAATTGCTTGGATTGTAGAACTGTATGAATTGCAAGTCGCTCTGGATAAGGCAAGTCGCGTCTGTTAAATGACATAAATGTAAATGTATTAGATGTGCCTACTTGTTTCTACGCTCATTGTTCATTTAATTCAGCTCCACTTACCATATAAATGCACTTTGTAGCTGTAGTCCATCTATTTCTCTACGTCTTTACTCTATTCTCAGGTCCCCCACAAATCAGGTACTATTTGGATGGTGGATCCTTTTCAGCACTTCAGTGAAACCAATGTGGTGGTGGTTTAGAACTTTATTTTTGATTTACCATGTCAGACTATGTACTGTATTTTATGACAACAAGTTAAATAAAAGTGGATTAATGTTCTCTACTTGCCCTTTGTTTCATGTTCCGCACACTGTGCAAGAGTGTGTACTAGCATGAACACGAGAGTGTGTGTTTCCATAGGGACATCTCCTCAGTAATGGACTCAAGGTAATGCTGTACAAGAGAAACCAGTTCTTCCTCTTTCCTTCTCAATCATTTAATAAATCCCTTCGTTCATCATTTCTCTATCAGTGTGTCGCTCACCCTGCCCTCCTCCCTTCATCTCACACTGAGACACACACACACACACACGAACACGCACACACACAAACACATCCACATCAAAGGTAGTCTTAAACAGCCCAAAGCTTTTTTTACTCAATTAAAACAAATATCAATTAAGATCTGGGCCACTTTCTTATGTAGTGCTGAAACCTGATACAAGACTAATCCTAATTGTTAATCTTTGGTATCCATGTGAATATGAGTTTTGTACTGCCACGGGCAGAACAAATTGCACCTAGTAGTACAACAAGATGTACTTTTGTTCTAAAGATGAGAACCACAAGGAGAGTTGCATTTTGATTACAAACATTAACATTTTAAACATTTTACATTTACTTTTATGTAGGTACATGCAGTAATGGCTTTTTGCTCACTAGGTCCCACAGTGTAGTTTGTTCACTTTCAGTGCCCACTGTAATAAGAAAGCAGATTGGATAGCATTTATTAGTTACGTCTGCATCAGTTGCTCTTCGCCAATGAGTTCTGACAGCACATTGATCAGCAGTTTTAAGTGCAGTGTTCTGTTCTTCTGTGTACACAGGTCAGTTGTGGAGTGGCACATGCTCAGACCTGTTTAAAGCATATGCCACAATAAAATGATAATATAAACAACCTACTCTGCAAAGTCTGACTGAAACCATAAATCAGAGCTCAGCTATGCAGCGTGAACATGTCCATAACTTGCACTCGTGCCACTTCTTAAAATCAACCCTGTACAAACTGTTTTTCTGTCCGTGTGACAGCTGTAGTTAAGGTACAGGAGGTTGCAGACTTATGTGGTGACTGTGTATGGCTGTAGGAGTTTAGGAAGGTTTGTGTGTGCTCGCGTACTTCATAGTAATGAGCAACACCTCATTATAGTTTAAGTTCAAAAGCGTGTTTTCTTTGCCAGGAGAAGACAAACCGTGCTTTTAATTAGGTGCTGTGTGTTTGTGTGCACGGCTGGTTTCAGCCACACATATGTATGAATTTAGATATACTGTTATTGTTACTGTTATTGTTACTGTTACTGTTAACTCATTGTGCTTACAAGAAGAAACATGAAATTCCACTATATTGTGTGAAACATTATATCAAGTTAAACGTTTTTTTACTGTTCTACAAACTGTCGAGCAATCCGATATGCACGTTTCAGTCATTTCAACTTTCTTTACGTAAGCGTGCTAACATGATGTTAAAACGGTATGCCTGTAAATGAGAATGGTTGTCCTTGGAGATACCGGTTTTGAATTTTCACAACAAGAGTCTGTTCCAGTTTGATTTGACTGAATCAAACCTGTTAAAGGAAGTCGCAGAATTTTGTACACTTTGCCTGGCTAGCAAAATGACTGAACGTCATTTGCATCGAATATTCAAAGATTTGCATTTTGAAGTCCATGTGAAAGAAATAGAATACCAAATCTTTTAGTGCAATAGTTCACTCGGTGGGTTAAGCTGATTGGGATTCAATAAAAGGAACTGGAATAGTGTTTGTAACTAACAGTTTCCACAGTTAAACTAATCTAGACCTTCTTGTTCGATGTTAAGATGCCACAAGACGCAGACCTTAATCTATTTATAAAATAATTGCCGTGCAGGTAGAACACCATCTGATTGTAAGTATATTTATCGTATGTATTGAAATTGTATTGTCAGTTGTAGTTATTCCCGAATAATTACAGGAACACCCCCGCCCCCCACCCTGAACTGTGAATTTATAATTTTCCTGTGCAAGCAGTACGAAGTATACTCGGTAGTACATGACTGTGTTGAGCTGAGCTGTAGGGAGTAACACTGAAGTAATGAGCACTGGGAAATGTAGTGAGGAAAAGCCGTGACCGTGTTATAATCGTTTTTAGTTTTTCACTTTCAAAACATTATTAAATAAATGACACGAGATATGAAACATTTTATAAAATAAGCTTTACGTTAATGACTTTGCCAAACTGGAGTTTAGTGTTTAAGCATGTTTAAGGTAAATACCTAATACTATACTCTTCAGCACTCGGCTCTGCCTGATGTACTTGAATACCAAATAGGAACAGTTATATCGGTCAGTGTGCTTTCCTTCATATCACATGATCACATATAACATTTAGGGACAGAGAATGCACAACATTTGGTAACATCACAAGAATCATTGTGGAATATTTTGCAATCGTGCTGGAACATGGATCAGCAGGTTTTGCACAAAAGTCCACGCCGGCTTGAATGAACACTCTTATTACAGCTAAAGGGGGAACATGCCAAATACTACAGGATTCTGCAATTTATCAATACACACACACACACATTGTGTATTTACACTTTACTATACAGGTATATCCTGTTTTATATCATGTTCATGTGTATGTAAGTGTGATTGCAGTTTCAGGTGTTTAATCATACTGCTCATAAAAGGTGTTGCCTTCTGCATGCCTTTGGTGCAGTTTATTGATTTATTTCTTACTGTGCAATTTGCTTGTATGTACATTGTCAGTGCTGCTGGGTGTTATTGCATTGTGAGTCATTTTTTGTATGTGTGCATGTGTGTGCATGTGTGTGCATGCGTGTGCATGCGTGTCTGCCCCTGGGCTCTCTTCTGTCTGTTTTGGGCCTGTGCCACTAAACCCGGTCTGGGATGACCTATTTCCAAAGCCTCACACACCACTTCACACGCGCACACACACACACAGACAAACACACACAGACACATAACCTCACCACTTGCTTACATGTTATAGGAATTCAAACACACAAATCATCACACTGACAAATTGCAAGCTTAGGCACACTTTTATTACTGTTGAACGCCCCTATGATTTTGTATATGCACTGCTCACAAAAATTAGGGGATATTTCGTTATGAGATATCATTTTAGGATATCCCCTAACTTGTGTGTGTTCCAAATTGTTTGTGTGGCTGACTATTGACTATGTTTTTTTTTTCTAGAAAATCACATTTGATTTCTAGTGTGTGTGTGTGTGTGTGTGTGTGTGTGTGTGTGTGTGTGTGTGTGTGTGTGTGTGTGTGTGTGTGTGTGTGTGTGTTCACTATACATGTGCACACTGAAGTGAAAAAGCTGTCCTGGGACAAAGGAGAAAGACCATAAGAATTTCACTGTCAGTAAAATGGCACAAGCCTTGGAGAGAGAGTGTCTGTCTCTTTCTCTCTCTTTCTCTTTCCCTCTCTCTCCGATTCTCTTGCACAGACACAGGTGGCATGCACACAAATACACTTCTATATGAATGTGATGGGATCTTGTTGGCAGGAGATTGTAAACAGCAGACAGGAAGAATGGAAGAGAAGTAAACCATGCACACTCCTCTATATCAGAGGCCAGCACAGTAACAGGTTTGTAAGGAAACCTGTGAGTTGGATTGTCATTTGCAACCAATATTATCGGCTTTACCAAACAGCTGCTTAGACAAGGGGAGAAAGTTCCTTAACAATGGCATCTCTGTTGCAATGACAATGCCTTCACATTTTGTGTAATCACAGTGGCTGTTTCAGTTATCACTATAAAATAACATAAGCAATTCTGACCTTGGCACTTGTTTGAGCTAGGGTTTTTTGCACTTACATTCTGTATGCATGAAATTATAATCATGGGCACTTTAAAATACATTCCTGTTCCATTTAGGAGGAAACAATGAAGGGAAAAGTCTGATCTGAAAGTTGTTTTAAGGACAATTGTGTTCCTTATTTTGGCTTAATATGCCCTTTTGGGAGTAGGTCAACCACAGTAATATTAATGAGCGCTAGCAGATCTGACTTTGAGTTCTCACTTAAATTAATACCAAACTAGACCAAACACAAATGTATAATCGGTTCCTTTTTAATGTTCTAATGTAGTACTGTGCAAAAGTTTTAGGTCAGCACTGGATTTGTTGTTTTAGCGATGGTATAATTACCATATATTACATATTGGTGACGACTAGATTCAAAATGGATTCGTCACTCCATAATCCTCTTTTCCACTGATCTTCATTCTAGTCTTTGTCGGCTTTAGCGTATCTTGGCTTTTTCACCCTGGTCCCCTTCTGAAAATGTTTCTTCTTGCTTTTTGTCTTGCTGCTGCTCTTCCAAGATGAGCAATCCTGATCTTTCTTCTATAGAACAGTCTACTTGGCATCCTGTTGAAGCTGCTAGGTGCAGCTATTACTCAAGTGTACAGAGAGGTCACTCTCAATAAATACTCGCTAATGTAGCATATAGAAGCCTCTTACCTTATTTTTTTATTACAGTGTCTTTTAAATACAGCATACAAATGTTCTGTATTTTTTGGAATTCCTAGTATTATATTCTACTGAAAATGCCACAAAAAGGATTTCACCTAACGAATTTGTTATTTGTTAAATGTTACTAGGTAATACAGTAATATATAGCTCAAATGAAATTCTATTATGCTTTATATAGTAAAGAGAAAACTTGTGCTTTTGTTGCTGGTCTGGATTGGTATTGGCTGGTCAGTTCTGTGACATCTAAATCTTCCACAGTGATCTATCTTAAAGACCCGCATGCTAAAACACAAATACAGACAGCTCTGAGGTCTCTGGCTGATGGAAAGGTCAGAGTAGGCTGCTGATTTGTCTATTTGCGATGTGTCCCGGTACGCTTGACGCACCAGCGAGTTCGCTTGCGTCACTGTCCCTCAGGAGGGCTGCCTGACAGTCCATCTATCCCACCTGCCACAAAATGTGACCTCTCTAGTACTGTAACATTCCTATTCATTTCCTTTCACTGTTTTTTTTTTTTTTTTCCTCTGTTCATTTTTTATTCATAATTAATACGGCATCACAGCAATACGTGTGCAGCATTGCAACGCCACATTTGCATATCAGTTAAACCACTAGAAAGGAAATGCACACAGGAAGGGAATTATTGTTGCTTAAACAAATGAAGCTCATACTCTGTGTGGTGCATTCTATGTCAAGGGATTTCTTGATCTTGCTTTCAATCCCAGCTACTTAATCATTTGTTGTGGTAAATAGGAATATGCAGATTGTCTTGTGAAACCATGACAAGATCGGGTTTTATCGTACAGTAATCATGCCAAGCACCTTACTAAAGTAAACCACCTAGAGTAAACCGTTCAAATGCATGATTATCCACATTATTGCTTAACACCCTTAATGTTGAACTCTCAGTTACTCATCATATTTCAAACCTGAACGGGTATATTCCACAAGAGTCATCAATGAACTTATTGTTGTAAAGATTATTGGGTGACTGGGGGAGTTGAGGAGCGTAATTTACTATGAGAATATGGGAGTGTAAGTGAGGTGTGAGGGGCAGAGAAGAGTGAAAGAGGAGGAAGAGGAAAGAACAGCTGCTACGAGCGCTCAATGGCCTTAGAGCTGCAGGTGGGACAAACAATACATACTCAGTCTCTCCCTCTCTCTCTCTCTCTCTCTCTCTCTGTCTCTTGCTTTCTCTCTGGTTGGCAATATCTCTGCCTCAGCTATGCAGAAAATGAGTTTATGACTCTCGCTTGATGTTCCCTTAGAAACTAAGACACAGAAAAGGGGGTTCTGGGCCTCTTTTCCTCTTATACAACACTGCACTGCTCCTGTGGGTGCAGATTTTGCCGATTTGACCAACTCAATGTACCCAGGCTGACACACACAGGCTGATACTAACGACCCTGGCTAAAGCACATATTACATCAGGATTGTGTGTTATGCAACAGCAGTGGACTAAACCTGTTCTTCTCATGGCTTTCAAAACAGCAAACATAACCAAGCTTAGGCCAAGCCCTTCTTCCTGTCCTGTTCAAGCCACTATCAAAAGTGGAGCAAGGCCAATGCATACTTAACCTCAAATTGCAGGTTGCATAATGTCACCTGGTTACACAGAACAGCTGCTTTTAAATCAAACCTGTGCCTCGAAGGCCACTTTTTATAGCAAATCACAGTCCTATTGGTTAAAGCATAAATAATATGATAGAAATGTCTGAAAGATATAACAAGAAAAACCAACTGATTTTCACCAATCAGTCATAATATTAAAGGTCACATATTATTCTGGTTTACAAGAGTTCTCTGGGGTGTTAATGACATGTCTGTGAAGAGCTTTGGTCAAAACAGCACAAAGATCAGGCAGGTGAAATACCCTTTTCTCTCTGTCTAAACAGCTCTTTTCTGAACGATTTGAACCGAGCACTCGTTCCTTTAAATGGTAATGGACCACTTCTCACTGCACCTCACTCTGTGATTCACGGCTTCATGAGCTATGTGGGAAATGTTCCCTTAATTGTCAATTGACATCATAAGCATAATTACCTTTTATATTGAAGTAATTTAAGCATACACATTAAATAGCCAGTTTAAAAGCTACCATTGCTAAATGAACTTCACTGTACGCCCTGGTGTGACACAGTTCAGATTCCATGCGAGGAAACGACTCAGGGAATTTTAAGGTGGACCCTTAGCTCTAAGGGTTTTAAATAATTGAATTAGCAGCTCTTGGGACTCAGTCATTGCGTCATTGCGTAGCCTCTTTCATCAGGACAATGCGACCAAACACACTGCAATATTTGCTCGGAAATGGTTTGAGAAATGTGACAGATTCCCAGATTCCCCAGATCTCAATGCAATAATTTAAATGGTTAGAATTTAATACATTTTATACTGTAAAATATATGACAGGCATCCTTCAAAAACTAAATTGCAGCTAATCAAGGATTAACAGAAAGCCTATACTTCCTTACTAAATCTGTCAGATACGGTGGCGCTAAAGCATTTACGGCTTTAAATGTCATAACCATGACATGGCAATGATATTCCCAGCAGCACTGGCAGTACTGATTATGTACTGATCGTCGATGTGATAATTAACAAGTCAGTGTTTTAAAATGTCTTTAACAACATCTAACAGTTCTAACTATTGATATTTGAATTGTGAGCAGAGTTGGGACAGCTACGGTGAAGAATAAAACATGTATGCACGTATTTAACATAACACCTGCACATGAGCAAATATTTACTCCATGACAAAATGGTGAATTTAGACACCACTGAGCATGTTATTAGCTGAGACTGCTCGGGTAGGGAACGACTGTGGTATACGTATCAAATCTCATTTCTATCAATCCACTGATCTATATTACTTAACATTAGCCCAGCCAACTCCTAGTTCCTTCTTCAACCTGATTGTCAATCTGTTACTTTTTATCCAATAAAGCCTTAAACCCTGTTACATAATAAAACATAATTTGTCTTTAGGGGCAATTATAGGTTGATCGATTAGCAGTTAACATGATGAATGATTTATGGAACTAAAAAGTCCTGATCCTGGTCCAGATTCCTGATCATAAGGTGATTCATACAATGTTAAGTAAAATTTCGCAATTATGCTACATGATTAAAGAAAGAAAAATACAGTATGAGGAAAACACAAAATCCTGCAATTCAAATTAGCACACCATACACACCAACCAGCTCAAGCAGCACAAAGGGATTCATATGTGTTTAGTAAATGGCTCCCAAGTGGCCAACTAGTTGGTCGTAACACAACAGCTGAGTGGACTGTAAATTATACAGAGCTTTTACCACTTACCAAGCTCTAGCTTTACACATCAAGCATGCCTCATTTGTAAATCATCAGCACTAAACAGGGACCCAGAAGACACACTCCAGTATTAAATATAAAACTAGCTGTCTAATATTTAGATGCTTTCAGGACACGATTAAGGAAGCACGTCATGATAACATAATGTAACTACAATATGTGTGCATGTATGTATGTATGTATTGGAATTGTATTATTAAGCAAGTTAGTTACAAATACACACAAACACACACACATATATGTATTCCACTTATAATAATTATATGTATGTTTAATGTCCTTGTCACTTGGACATACAATGTACACTGTAGAACACAGACACTTCCCATAGTATTTCTACAAACGGAGCATGAGTCAGGTTTTGGTAAAAGTTTGAGAAGGTGCATGTTTGTATACAGGCTGCCTGTGAATGTTTGCACAGACACGCATGGCCTGTCTCTGTGCGTGTGTTTGTATTTGTGTACCTGTTAGTATTTCTGTTGGCTATAGAAGACACTGTGCACACACATACACATGCAAACACACAGACCCCAAGGCCTATAGTATTACTGTGGCATGAATAAGACCTTTATAAAAGGGGAATTTCCTCAGACCCAAGAGGACCCACCCTGCCCCTAAGCTTTCTGGAATATACCTCAACCAATCCCTCTAAAAAGACACTTCAGTGCTGACTATTCTCACTGTGCTCATATCAAGACAATGCATGTGTCATCAACGGCAAAGCACACAACTTCCTCAAACGTGGACCACAAAAGATCAGTAATACCTGCTGTTTTCTTTGGAGCGCATATATTTGTGTGTGTGTGTGTGTGTGTGTGTGTGTGTGTGTGTGTGTGTGTGTGTGTGTGTGTGTCCTTGGAGGGGTTTTCTGGTAATATGGCAATCCTAAAGTTATCTCATGATGATTTATTTCTCTTCTTCATGGCCAGTTTCCGTTGTTGAAGAATGTGTGGGAGAATGAACGACACAAGCTCTCATTTAAAGTGTGTGAATCTGCTTTTCCATGTGCTAATGCTTATTTGCTGTTCTGCTTTTCGAATGCAAGTGTCCGTTCAGCCGTAGTGACATGGAAGCTGCTCAGCTGTGCTAAATCTGCACTTAATGCTGTGTGTTAATCTTTATTGTAATGCTATGTTTGGTAATAATGATACAACATGAGTATCTGTAATCATGAGTAACGCTATCTCTGAGTTTCCTTTGAATCACTATTGTAATATATCTTAGGATTAGCATGATACAAAAAAAGGAACACGTTATTTGATCAAATTTATGTTTGCAATATAGACAAATGTTTATGGACACTCAAAAATATATCCAAAACATAGGTACAAAAAAACATGTATAAAACAGATTGCACCTCACCTCGGCTGCTACAACAGCCTTTGTACTTCTAGAGGACTTTCCACAAGATTTTGGAACATGACTGTGAGGTCAGTTTCTGATATTACACAATAAACCCTGGCTCATTTGTGGCATTCCAGTGCAATTTCAAGGCGCCTTATTGAGTCAGAGTTTTGTACAAGGCAACCAAGTTTTGAATCAAACCATTTCTCTGTGGATTTTGTTTAAGCGCAGGAGGGCAAGTTGATGAACTCACTCGTTGGAAGTGAAAACCTATAAATGTGTCATATTGAGTACTGTACTGTCGTATCAGCGCAACCCATTCAGCTGCCACTGCTTGTCTGTGGAGAATACAGAATGACTGCATTATATTAGAAATGTGTTACTTGTGAGTGTTGCTGAAATAGTAGACAATTAGAGAGGTGTGCACAAACGTTTGTCTGTACAGTGTATACATAAAATTACATTTTATTTGCATCTATGATCTATGAGTGATTATCAGATAAGAATGGAACCGTGTTGACCCAGAGCTTAATCATAATAGAAATCTCTAGGCCTTTTAAACTGTAACTCAAGCAAACATCATTAGACAAATCAATGCACTTGCACGAGAGCACTAAACTATAAGAAAAAGGGTGCTTTTCACACATACTGCAGTGACAGTTGTGCTTTTGGATTCTAGTTAATGATGCTTTTCTGTTGCTCCATAATCCTCTTACCTTCTGCTGTTTGAGATTATGTTCTATCCATGCAATCAGACATCCTTTCTATGCAAAACGTTGGAATGAGGAACTTATTATGATTTGGCGATTCATTTGCAAATACACTGCTCACTAGATGAAATTTCATTCAAAAATGTTTCATTTTTGTGAGCAGTATATTCTATTTGACTGAAGAATTCATGAAAGATGGTACTTATTGACTTGATGGTACACACTTATTGACTGTAAATTCTGTCTCAACCAGTGAGTTTTAGATTTTTTTCTTAATAGGGATAAAGTACAAAAAAAAGTAAAAAAATGTAAAAAGTACAGAATTATCCGTGATAATCCCACTCACTCTCCTGAGCCGAAGAATTGCCAAACCCAAAATTGTAAAATTTGTGTTGCTCCACTGAATGTAGCGCCTTCAAACTGTTGACAAGTAGCTGGAAAATGTTTCCGGTTAGTTCGTGTTTCGTATTTATGGTATTTACTGGACCCTGAAATGCCAAAGCATGAGCCTGGCAAAAAAAAAAACAAACAAACAAACAAAAAAAGACAAGCCGGTATTTCGGAAGATTTAAACACCAAGACGTGGCAGTTAGAGTTTTATGCCAAACATTCACATATTTTCATGATTTTCTCTTTGTGTAAAAAAAGATTATTTCGGAGAATTTCCATGTGCCGCGTATTTTCCCCCAACAGTTCATTCAAGCAATAAGCAATAATGCTATTTTTCTGACCAGCTGTTGTTAGGATTGCATGTTGTATATTGCTGTTGTAAAATTTGTTGTGAGACCCTTTAAAAGCCTTAATATAATTCAATTTTAGATTTGGCCCATTCCATTGCCTAAGAGTGTATATTCTAGATGAGATAAACATTTAAAATTAACTATCATGGTTATCTTTACCTGTAACAGATTACATGTTCACCTGTTTGCAGTTGCGTTATGCTCTTTGCTTCTTTATTATGCATGCTGTAGATTTATGTCGCGAACAGAAGTTAAGCAAAGTGCACAGGGTTTGAAAACAGCTTATTGGCTAATAATACACAGAACAGAGCTGGTGTGTTGAGAGTGGGGGAAGGGTCTTCACAAACCCATTTATTTTATTGCTCTCCAAACGAGCCTGCAGTGGCACAGTAATCTGCTATTAAACTATTACTGCATGCAGAGAGAGAGAGAGAGAGAGAGAGAGAGAGAGAGAGAGAGAGAGAGAGAGAGAGAGAGAGAGAGAGAGAGAG